>CAUYRH010011288.1:0-35656 GCA_963574655.1 Perodicticus potto | reverse complement strand
TTTTAAAATTAAGTGAAATTTTTGGTTTTCCAGGGATAATAAAAAAATCTAGTCGTCAATTTAGGACTTAATGTTTTTTTGTGTTTACCTTCCATTTTTTTATTACTAAATTTCTTTTATATCCTTTTTTTTTTTTTTTTTTTTTTTTTTGCAGTTTTTGGCCAGGGCTGGGTTTGACCCACCTCTGGCATATGGGGCCAGCACCCTACTTTGAGCCACAGGCACCTTCCTAAACTTCTTTTTCAGTAATACATTTTACTGTCTACATTTTTGAAATAGTATATTCACAAGCTAGTATTGACATCTGCTTTGAAGATATTTATGGGTAATAAAATTAACTGAATCGTGCACATTTTTATGGACATGGCATAACATTAGTAGAATTGTACCAAGTAAAATTGTGTCATGTCTAATATTGATAGAATTGTATCAAGAATGACTTTATATGTTGTAAAATAGAACTAATAAGATTGGTTTGTTGATACCAGAAAACAATATGAAGGGTAAAATTTGTTTATGAAAAATACAGTAACAAAAACATTTATAACCTATTAATATTTTGAAATTCATAAAAGAGAGAAAAGAAAAAGTGAGAATGGTTATTCTAGAAGATTGAGGAACTTAATTTTTAGCTTTTCTTATCTGTTACTAAATAGGTTGAAGGGAAAAAAAACAGGATTGCGTATCTGATTTGGAGAGCCTTTGCCTCACTTTTCTAAGTCAAAATAGTGAGACTGGGGGAGGTGGTCTTGAGAATGACAGAGACTCAGATCAAAACACTACTGTTCTTAAAATCCCGGGGAATTTTAGGATGCTACTTGATCGTTAATTGTCTGTTGCCTTGCATATGAAATGGGAGTAATACTTACAAGTTGTGGCTAACATGGGCCTAGGATAGTGTCCAAAGCAAAATGAAACTCATTAAATTGCATTCCAGTCCCATATATTAAATTGTAATATCTTGTGTTCTTTTCAGATAGTTATCTATACTATTTTATCTGATGATTTGTAATCAAACCGAGTATGTGTTACAATAATTTTCAGAGCATATGCTGTGTTCCATTTCACAGAAGGATCACATGATGACATTTAGGAGATTCTCAGATGCAAGTGTCCAAAATAGCAGAACCAAGGTGGTAGCTGGGAGCCTTAAGAAAGTATTGTGGTCCCTTCTTTTGTTCCTTTCCTTCCCAACCTTTCTATCTCTACTAAAAATGTAACCCCCCTGTATCCCTGATACTGTATAAATTCTATAAAGAGCAATCATTGCTTATTTTGGCTGTTACCTTTTCTTAATGAAAATTATTAATTGTTTTGTATTTTCCAAAATAACAGGTGGAATATTTTTAAAAATAAAATATTACTAATGCATTTCATTAATTGCATTAGAAATTAAATACACATAAAGAGTGTATGTGTTTTGTTTTTTTTTTTTGAACAAATAAAGTTACACTTCGTAATGCATAAAACAAAATGTATAGCTGAGCACTACACTTTCTGGATCTTTGTGATTTTAAAATACGGCAGATTTTACTTAAATGGAGATTTTTATTCCAGAGAGGTGGAGAACATGACAATCTGACAATCTGTCCTTGGGATCTGTCACTATTCTCAGATCAGCTGACAAGACCTCAGCTGGGCCTCTACAAGTTGCTTAAGGAGACTTCTAGAACCATCCCAATGGACATGCTCCAACTGTCACTAGAAAAAGATGATCACTTGAGATCAGTCTGTACAGCAGGTCTTTTAGCAGAAAACCAGTCATATCATTTTCCCCTGTAGAATCATTGTGGGGAAAAAGGCCTAATCAGATTCCATACATGTGAAGTTACTGTCGGAACCATTCTATTCTCAAACTGTTCTATCAGCACGCAAGCAAGCTGCAGCTTTCAGAAGGTTAGAGGTGGCCTTGTAATGATGTAGGCTGTCTTATGACTGACTCTTAGTTGGGAAGTGAAGATAGTTACAATACTGAAAAAGCCTGGGGTCCAATACCGTTTTGTGAGAAGAATTTGTGTGCCATTAACTAAACCACAACTTCTAGACGTAGTTATTAAAGAGATGAAAGCTAACAGATTGTTATTAACCTTCTCCTGAATTTGGATGCAAAGTACAGAATTGGGTTACAAAAGCTGTAGAATATAGAAAAGAAAATGGAATGCGTAAAAGGCTAAGAGGAAAAAAATATAATTCTTATAAAAAAAAATCATGGTTGTTAATAATTAATGTGATAAAATTGCATATTTTAACATTAAGCTTTATTCTTAACTTTCTGTTTATTCCCCCGTGTTGTTTAAATAGAAGGATACATGTTTTAAAGTAAAAATACACTGCTAGTCGTTATTATTTGATTTGAATCTTGAAGAGGAACTGTAAGGAGAATTTCAAAAATAAAAAGTAGGAGGATTTAACAATCATTATTCCTGAAATGACAATGCTAATCCTTGTGGAAAGTCAAAAGAAAACAGATACTCTGATCATAAAATTAGGCTTTACTCATAAGTATTATAGTATACATCTTAATTCATTTATGTATTTGTAAAATAAGAGGGCTTATCTAGTCAGTCAAAAAGTTGTCCTCCATTGTTCTATAAATTATATACATTTTTAAATTCTGTTTTAATAAATATGTCAAGTATAATACTTTATCTGTTCATTATGAAGAGAGTACTTATTTTATGTCAGAGGCATATGGTATAGACATTTTAAAGTTTTTTTTTTTTTGTTATTACTACATGTTTTTGATAGGAATTCTAAGGTATAGTTTTACTACTATTTTTTAAGTGGTTTGGACAACTTGACCTTCTTGGGGACTGTAAACTTGTGGGAACCTCTTATCCTGAAGAAAAGATTGAAGCTTTTGGGCATGAAATATTAAATAGATTTATACAATATTTTAAATTTTCTTGAGGGTTCAAATTTCATTTTTCTAAAATAGGAGATTTTTAATGTGTTTTTTTATAGCACTTAATAAAAAAGAGTCACTTCAGTGGCTAATGTGGAGAGTGGAGAAAAGGATAATTTCTAATTCATTCATATTGAAAACTAGTAACTTGATTTATCTCTTCTTTGTCCTTCTCCAACTCTCTGCAAAATCTTGCCTTCCACATTATGGTAATCTTGCTTAAATTGACATTCATTTGTACCATCTATGTCACTTTGAAACTTGCAGATGTGTTTATTACCATAATCTTGATTTTGAAGATGGTGAAAAAGCCAAAAGTTTCGTCTCGAGTCTAGAATATCTGAGAACATAAAATACATAATGGATTAGATGTGTATATTCCAGTGCTTAACCACATTTGCTTATATAAAACATATTGTGTCCACCCACAGTGGTGTGTCTGTGTATAAATTTATATATCTATAAAAGAAGAGGGCTGAACTATGATCATATGTCTTGTAGAAAAATGTAGACATAGTTACTACTTGACCAATTACTGGTACTTTGAAGAACGTGTTTGTTTGTTTGTTTTTTGTAATTTATTCAGTGACTATATTTCTGTTAAATAGGGTTGGGTCAAGTTGCTTAAGATTTGGTGCCAAAAAATATTTGTGTCAGCATTCTTAATTTTTGAAGCAGGATTGAATATTTGGAGACGTAAAATCTAGCAAAATCATTTTATTATTAAATAGTGCTTTATCTTCTTTCAGATAGTAGCTACTCTAGATGGGTATACCTCAAACTCTCCAATTATTTAAAGCTTACATTTTTAAAAACACTTTTAATGTCTTTTATTACATCAATATGACTTTTAAACGTGCTACATTCATGCTTTGACATTCTGCAAATGAAACGAATTAATCTTGGAGTTTGTCTAACAAGAGAAGATGCATCTTTTTGATTCTGTGAGCTTCCAGTGCGGTGCACACAAGCTGTTTCTGAGTTTATAGCACAGGAAAGCATTCCCACAGATATCGCATTGCTACTGGTTCCATTCTCAGTCTCTTAGAATTTTAAATCTTAACAATTCGGGGGTGGAATTAAACTTACGTAATGTTGATTTTGTTATTGCTCTGTCTGAAAACATGCAGGTCGCTATCAGTCAATAGCAAAACAAACTGGGTCAAGGGTTATTGTGACTCTTTTGAAAGTATTTACGAGGAAGAGTTTATTAATTGTTACAAGAGTTATAGTTTATGAATTAAGAATCACAAATAGTAGTATATTTTTAAAAAATATGAAGTCTGGCCAGGGAGCAAAGGAGTAATTCCACTATTGCTTATGACAGTTCAGATCAATTTAGAGTGAGGAAGTATATGTTAAAAAGCAAATGATAGGTTTCTTTGAGTCTGCCTGGAATACACATTTTATATGGACTACTGGGTGGTTTCTTTCATAGCCACCTAGTAGTGTTGTTGACCAGTTTTGCCAGCTTTGTAGCTCATGTGCTTTTTCCTTTGCTTTTTTCCCCTGCTTTCTGACGTTGATTTAACAGCAGCTTAAGACCAGAATCCCGTCATCTAATTTTTTAGTATATCTCTTTTCACCAAGGAGAGGAGTTTTAAGTGAGGTAGATAGGGTAAATATTGATGACATACGTCTTCATTCCCAAAGGAATGTGAAGTTTCATTGAAAGGATGAAATTTACCAAGAGCAACATGCATAATTCTACTGCCTTTACATCTTCCCCATCTTGGAATTTACAAAGAATTAAATAACTGAGTGCTGTGGAATTAGCGTGAGGCAGGGAGATGGAGATTTTACCCTCAGTGCTGCTCTGAGCCAGCTACGCGACCTGGCTTTGCTTCTCTGTAAAGTGAGGAAGTTGGACCGGTTGATTTTGAAATTACCTTCTAGTTGTAAAAGCAATCCTTTTTAAATGAAGGGCATCAGAATTTTTTAAGAGTAATTCCCTGTGCCAGATAATATCTTTATTAAATCCCTGGAATCTAAGACATGGGTCACCTGAGCTGACATCTCGTGATCGTTATCTGCATAATGGTAACCATATTTGTATTGACATAAAAAAAGATATGTTTGTCTGCAATTTTGTTTTTCAGTTGGTGATTGGCTTCCTTTTAGTAATATAGGGTGATTTTCCTTTTCTTTTTCAACGTTTACCAATTTTCAGTAATAATATTGCTAAATTGGCTAATAGTTGTGAACAACAAAGGGTCTTAATCACTATATTCACGCTCTGCAGAGAACAGAAACGCTCAGTCCACAGATGCTTTTATTCTAATGCTGTGTGCTCTTTGCACTACCAGTGTTGCCAGACGTAACTACATGTGAGGGAGAAATAGACTATACCTTGCCACAGTGGAAGGTCACCCGGCTCATAGACCACTAATATTCAACATGGATAATGTTAAAGCAGTCCTCCATTTTTATTATTTTTTCATTTCATCTATTTTCTATTTCTTTTTCAGGGTATCCATGAAAATTTATCAGAGTGCCTTTTACTCACCTACAAAGGTAGGAGAAAAGAAAACTTTTCTGGCTACAAAATATATTTATGAATATATTCGTTTCGGCTATGTTTCACTAATTTACTCCGTTTGTTAGATCCAGATGGAATTGATGTTACTGGCTGGGTGCAATGGCTCACCCCTATACCAGCACTCTCCGGGGATGAGGTGGAAGAATAGCTTCAGCTCAGGAGTTAGAGACCAGCCTGAGCAAGAGCAAGACCCTGTCTCTACTAAAAATAGAAAAATTAGTTGGATGTTCTGGAGGGCACCTGTAGTTCCCATTACTTGGGAGGCTGAGGCAGGAGGATTGTTGGAATCCAGGAGTTTGAGGTTGCTGTGAACTAGGCTGATGTCACTGCACTTGAGCCCAGGCAGCAGAGTGGAGACTCTGCATCAGAAATAAGCATAATAATAGCAATAACAATAATAACAATAATAATAATTGATGTTACTTATTCTAAATAGTTAAGGGGTATTATAGTTATTTTAAACTTTAAGTCATCCAAACATATTTATTGCAAGCTTGAATTTTTCTTTCATTCTATTATAACTTATTTTACTGTAGTAATTTGTCAGGATATATAATTTCTATTGAGAAGGCAATTTAATATATATTTAAATATATGCCATGGACACATTATACATTATAATATACAATATATATTGTTAGACCTGAGAATCTCTTGTGTGCCATAATTTCACACTTACTTGCATTCCAAACCTGTAAATTTTAGAGGAAGAACTAAAGTAACCATTCATATAATTAGCTGTCAGTGATTTAACAATAACAATGTTAATTTGAAAGAATTTGCTTCCTCATTGGCTTTACTTAATAAAATGCAGAAAATGTGGCCCTTTTCTTGGTTGGGGGATATGTAAAGATAAATTTAGACTTTCTAGTCTAGTAAATACTTCTCTGATAATAACTTAATTGTAGCTATTTCAAGCCAAATTGTTTAATTGCAGTGAATCATGTGCAGATTGTTCAGATGTAGGTCAATCTCCCTTCCCACACTCTAGCACCTTTTTCCTAATTCAGGACAAACTGGTCAGAGCCTGAAAGAGCAGAATGTACAGATTAGGGACATAAGACAATAAACAAAGCAGCAATCACATAAAAACCAACAATGGGATAGGAGTCAGAAATTCCCTGTAAAAATGGCTAGGCAGGTTGCAATTATTTATACCCCGGTTGATGATCTCGAAGGCTTGCTGTGTGTTTGTAAAAAATAGTTTCATCACTGCTCATGAGATTTGTGGCTAGCAAATTATGGTGTCCCTAGGATGCTGAGTTTCCTCATCTATAAAGTGCACGAAATAGCTGCATTCTTGTCTGCTCAGTGAACCGGAATGTTCATCAACTAAAATAAGGACTGTAAAATGAATATGTGAGTTTGTGAATCTCATAGAAAGAACATGCTATTTTTGACGATCAGCTTGAGGGACAGAGGAGTGGGCTTCAGATCACTGGTGGCCCAGATCCCTGAAATATACTTTGTATATTTCAGTGGAAGCCACTGAAATAAAGGGCAGTTGCAGAAACTATGGAATCCTTTCTTTTTCTAGCTGTTACATTATAGTTCTAATCTATAGATGCCTTTGTGGTGAAGCATTATATCATTTTTCTGATGAATGGGCAAGGTTTAACAATTCTATCTTATCTTTATATATTGTCTAATGTACTTTCGAAGTTTAATTTTCAGTTACCAATGCACTGGGAAAAGACAAAGTGGACTGTATAAGTTTTTATGTTTGTTGTCTTTTAACTTTAGGAGATTGTTGCTGATGTTTTTAGTATATTTACACAAAATAGTCCTACTGTTTATTGGTGAAAGCCTTTTTCTGGTTTTAATTCTAGTAAAATCAGAATTCAGAATTCTGCCTCAAAATGAACATAACTTTTTATTGTCACTCTTCACTGGAATTTGCTTATCCAAGATCTTGAATTTAATTTGAGTATAATTTGTTATCTTTAACATTTTCTAAAAATGTATTATTGAAAAAAGTGGCAACTATTTTTAGAATTCATAGAGTAAGAAAAATAGATGGTGTAACTTAGTATTTATTCCAACACAAATATCTTTGTTTTTTGAATTATTTAGAATAAAAAAATAGTGAATTATTCTGAAGAGAAAGCGCTATCTTTCTCGGTTTTAATATTTATTCTTTTACGTTCCTTTTTATGTACATGAACATCGGTATCAATATCTGCATGAATGCTTTCATACAATATGCATGTTTCTCTTTTATCATTTTAATTATGGACATCCTAAGTCAAAATATATTATCTATTTCTTTCTTTTTATGGCTGGCTATTAGACAATATTTTGGATATGGTATGAGGTATTTAATAGGTCCTATACTTTTTTTAATAGAACTTTAAAATAGAAGAAAAAGAGTCCTCCCTTAATTACATTTCTGGCAGGCATTCAAAAGAATAATTCCCATTTGTACATTGAATAAAGAAATTAAGGAGTGAAGACAAAGTGTTACAATAAAGAGGCCAAGAAATTAGTATTCAGTAAGTGCACTTCAATGGTCAGGGTAAAGCAAAGATAATAATATAGATGCAAGTGTGTTATAGGTATGTAAAATTGAAAATATACCAATTTCTTCAAGGTTCACCCCCAAAAGAAACCTCCTTCCATAAGCACTTTGAGACCCTTCCCTTCTTCCTCACTCTCACCAGTATCTTACATCTCCAAAGCACTTGAGAGAAAAATGAATCTTATCATATTATGTCATATACAAAACTTTGTATCTTTGTTCACTGTTGTTAACTTCTGTGGGTTAATGACTGTGTGTGTTATTCACCTTTAGACCTAATAGATGCCAAATAAGTATCTGTTCAATTAAATTGGATTGAAGCATAAGAAAAGGAAGTAATCAATTAGTACTATTAAATCTTACACAAATTTTACAGGGTTCCAATTTATGCCTTGCTGGAGCAAATCATAATGAATTTGATGGATTGGACCCAAATAATATATATATATGGTTTTGATATACAAGGGAAATTATTTTAAGTTGAATTTTAATGATTCTTTGTGGTATGCATGTTCAAAACCACACCTAGAAGTCAAGTACTTCAGAAAAAAAACTGTATAAGTTTATGAAAGAAATATTTGTGTGGTGCTGGACTTCGATATGTAATACTTCATATAAATATAAAAAATACCACGTCAGCTTCAAGGCATTACACACATGTAAGACATTATTATTGTTAAGACTGTAATAAAATTGGTTCTGTGGATTAAAAATATTGATATTTGCTTACAAAATAGTAGTAATATATGAGAGGAGCAATTCTTCCTATAAGTTCTGTTAGAAGAAAGTGAGTATTGTTTTCCATATTTGGTATAATGCAAATTGCTGCTCATACCATTTAATCTTTAGCATTGTTTCCACTAGCAAAAGTCCAGGGTGTACAAAAGGTTGCCCCTAAAATCACCAAACATAGAGAAAATGGGAAATTGTAGCTAAATGTACTTTCATTTACAAAATATTCATTTAAAAAATTTACAAAATATTCTCTATGTGTTGACCACCTCTTTGTACATTTTTTAAATGAATGTTTTATGAAAGAAAGAAAGAAAGAAAGAAAGAAAGAAAGAAAGAAAGAAAGAAAGAAAGAAGGAAGGAAGGAAGGAAGGAAGGAAGGAAGGAAGGAAGGAAGGAAGGAAAGAAAGAAAGAAAAGGTGCATTTACCTACAATTTCCCATTTCCCCTATATATGGCAACTTTGGGGTCAAGTTGAGACACCATGCAGATTTATTGCGAGTTTCAATCACTCTTGAAAGAACCTCTGATTCTACCTTAGTCTGATTCAATGGTAATGCAAATTTAAAAGGTGGCAAACAAATATAAGAACCCAATTACAGCACAAGAATATGGGGAACGAGGCAAGGGAGGGGAGCGGGGAGGATGGGTAGAAGGAGAATAGTTGGTAGACTCACACCTATGGTGCATCTTAGAAGGGTACAGGTGAAACTTACTGAATGTAGAATATAAATGTCTGAACACAATAATTAAGAAAATGCCATGAAAGCTATGTTGACCATTTCGATGAAAATATTTCAAATTATATATAAAACCAGCACATTGTACCCCATGAATACATTAATGTACACACCTATGATTTAATAAAAAATAAAAGAATTTTGATTTCCTTTACAGAAACATTAAAAATTAGTACTATAAAAATTTTTTTGGAAATGGATGGTAATACCCAGTACATAATAGCTTTTCTTCTCATCTAACTTTCAGAAGTCACTGGCTCCAGTGCTGGTTTTCCATGCCTTTTATTGGCCAAGTCATCAAGTCATTGGGAATGAGGAAAGAATCATGGCCAGTCTTTTCTACTATTTTATTGAGCTTGTTGCTGACACTTTTAAACTCAGAGCTTGAAACTTAGTGCTTCCAACACATACTTTTGCAATGTTTATGTTTTTAAAGCTCTCATTTCTTCATTGTTAACTATTTAGCTAGAAAAAAATGAGAGTTTCTCTAGGACCATTCATGCAACAAAAATGAGTGTAACAGAATTCAAATCAGACAACAGAGAATGGTGTGGGGTGGATGGGAACAGATGATTGTATGGTTAGCATCTGGGCGAAAAAGGGCTATTTCTGGAATACCACAGTGAGTACTCTAATTAAGTTTTCTAAGTGACCCCATGTTCTGGTGCCCGTAACTTCTGAATATTCAGGAAGCTGAATACTGAAATTTGTATGTAAAATACCATGGTTTTGAATATTGGCTCAAATTTGTAAAGACAGAAAATCAATTAAAGAAGTCAAGACCTGTCTTAGGCAAGCAATTTGCCCCATATGCGTAGATGTTTTATAAGTATCTTATCAATCAAGGAATGGACCATCGGCCTCTAAGGTAAATAGGAAAATGAAAGATTACTCGCACTCATGTTCTTCCTTATCCATGAGAAACTTTATATAATTTTTATTGAGGGCAATAGTCATAGCAACAACAAGACAAAAAATGTGGAGGCTTGCCAGATAAGACTATCTCTGAATTCTAGAAGCCAGAAAGACCAGAAGGGGGAGAGCAAGAATGAATGAACTAGGCCGAGTGCGGTGGCTCATGCCTGTAATCACAGAACTCTGGGAGGCTGAGACAGGTGGATTGGTTGAGCTCACGAGTTCAAGACCAGCTTGAACAAGAGTGACACCCTGTCTCTACTAAAAAATAGAAAAACTGAGGCAAGAAGATCACTTGAGCCTGAGTTGGACCTATGATGACACCATAGCAGTCCCAGGGCAACAGCTTTGAGACTCCGTCTCAAAAAAAAAAAAAAAAAGGAATGAATAAACTAATCTAAGAAGGCGTAGATAAAATGTATAATACTGTGCAAAAGAGTGATGAGTAAGAATCTTTATTTCACACAATTTTATCCGACCTACAACTTAACTTTTGCAATTCATTTATTACCGTCTTTTCCTTTTCTCAAACTTTATGCAAATCTTTTTTTCTTTTATTAATCCTAAAAGGAAATGATGGATAAAGATAGTGAATCAAAAGGAAGTCAATACCCTGGGAAAAGTAAAATCAGACAACCAAATCTTGTCTCGTAATGATTGCTGAACAAACTGGGTCCAGTGTACCCTGAGTTGTTTTATATGCTGACCTATTTAAGATTTACTTCCTTTTGAAGTTAAGGGGGCTTTCCTTCAGGAGCAACTCACCCTTCCCTATTTTCATTGGATCCTGATGTACTACCACGTATTTCTCTGCACCTAATAGTATTTACTTAAAGTTCTTCACATGTCTCTATTTTCTAGTAGAATTGACACTCTTCAGGCCACCAACAAATCTTTTTAAAACTGCTTTTGAAAAAATCATAACCTTATAGAAAATTCGCAAATACAGCACAGAAAATGTTCTCCACTGAACTATTTGGAAGTAAATTGCTGGTTTAGTACCACATTACCTTCAGCAACTTTAAGATGTGTCTTCCACATAGAAAAACATTTTCTACATAGACAAAATAAAATCAGCAGTGCTGTGAACTAAATTGTGCCCCTTGCCTTGAAGTTCAAATGTTAACGTTTCATATGTTAGAGCCCTACCCACTATGTGATGGTATTTGGAGGTGGATCTGTGGATGGCATTTAGGACTATATAACATTATGAGTAAAGCTTTCATGATGGGATTAGCACTCTGAGAAGAGATACCAGAGAGTGTATTTCCTCTCCCTCCACCATGTGAACACGCAGCAAGAATGCTGCAGTCTTCAAGCCAGAAAGACAGTCCTCCCTGGGGAATCTAGACCGCTAAGGTCTTGGTCTTGGGCTTCCCAACATCTAAAACTATGAGAAATAAATTCCTGTTGCTTAAGGAACACCTAAACTCTAGTATTGTGGTATGGCATTTGATTGGAAATAACATCGACTATCATCTACTTCTCAGATCCCATTTAAATTTCATGCATTGTCCAAGTAATTTCCAATTAATGCCATTTAGAGTGTAAGAATTTATTTCTAAGTGGCATATCTTGTTTAGTAGCCATGTTTTATTAGACTCTGCCAGTGTAGAAAAGTCAACAGACAAAAATAAAAAGTCCACAGACTTTTCTTGACTTTCATGACTCTGACATTTTTGAAGATCCCATGCCTGTTATTTTGTAGAATAAATTCAATTTGTGTTTCTTTCATGTAGGGACCAGATTTCATGCCAAATTTGGATTCCAGAATCTAAGCAGTGTCTTGTCACAGAGATGATATCCAATAAATGCTAATTACAGAATGAATTAGTGATTGAAAATGTCTGCTGTGCAACTCTGACTCACTAGGTTAATGCTAATGCCAACTATTTTGAACCTTTGAAGAAAATAAAATCACACATATTTAATAGAAGAAAGAACACTCCAAACCCAGACTCTGTTGTCTTCTCCACGCAGCATTGGGGGTGATTCTTTAATATGTCAAAGAGCATGCATATTCTGGACACTGTGTAGTTAACGCTAGTAGCTTTAGAACCATGCTTCTCAAAGTGTGGTCTGCGGGCCGTTTCTGGTTCATGCATCCTTCCGGTTCAGGATGAACTAAGAAGAAAAACAGGGAATAAGAATTTAGAAACTTTTTTGAGCATTTCGACAGCATAATTCTATTTTTGCTGAATCTAATGATCTTAAAATTATCTTATACATCACTATTTTTATTACGTTTAACTGGTTATTAATTTACATTGTATTGTTCATAGTGACTGATTCATAATGGATGGAAAATTTTTTGATGCAGTCCTTTATCACATTTTGCGACCATTCTCCATTGCCTCAGGGAGACCAGAGTAGAGCAGGGTAAATTCAGCTGCGTAGGCCATTCTTCATGTTTCAAGACCAGAAACTTGAAGAATGGGAAGGATCAGTCTCTATAAGGTAGAGAAATGTGGGAGTACACGTATGTGTACATGTGTGTGAAAGTATGCACTTGTGTGCATGCAAATGCATGAACATGCTTGTGTGTGGTTATCTATGCACATACATGCTTGTTTGTGCATGTGTGCTCTATGCGTGTGCTGTGTCATGTACATGGAGGTGCATGCAAGCATGCGTGTGGGTGCATATGTATTGTACATAAGGGGCACACAGATGTGCATGTGTGTACAGTTTGTGTGTGCTCAGGAATGTGCATAGGTTTATGGAACTGGATGACCTTGATCCTAGCTACTTTCTTTACTATAAAATGAGGGACCTAGACTAAGTGCTTATGGATTTCCTCCTTCTTTGGAGTTCCCGGGGAGCCTGAGGAAGTCCTCTCTCAGGTCCAACACAAGTGTAGTTTCTACTCCCTCCTTGGGAGCCTCAAGTAAAAGTGAATGCTTATGATTCCAATATTGGGTGATCTCAACTCCTCCCACATCTGAATTCACTGCATCCCAAAACATTGGTTCTAGTAGCATTCCTCTCTAGAGAAGATTCTCATTTCTAAACTCATTCGTCGGACAAAGACCAGTGGTGTTATTGCACCTTCTAGGTGACAGAGTAGGTAAGTATTTCTAAACATGTCATCAAAGACAGAAGAAAGGACAAATGATTAGAAAAAGAATAAAATGAGCAGAGGATATAATGATACAAAAATGTGATGAAGAAACTCTACAGAAGGTGCCAAAAATGTGTGAACATTTTAAGAAAGGAAAAATCTGTGTTAAATTTGTAATACTCAGGTCAGGTTTGACTTCTGCCATTACAAGAGGTGGTCAGCGTGACTCGTATTCATCTTTTGTTATCAGTATATAGTGAATCTTACAATGTTAATAGTTTTTGGCACACGTTTTTTGGCATCCTCTGTATGATTGCTTTAAGTATGATTTACATTGGCAACCTTCACTCTTTATAACATTCTGCTCAATCCAAAACATATTTATAAAGCAACCGTCATATACCTGACACTGGACTCAGGAAAGGAAGAGAAGACTAGGATACAAAAAGTTGCCCTAGAATGACCTCAGTGTTTTGAGTGAGACAGAAAAGCAAGCAAGATTTTAACAGAGTCGATCTGGATATTTCAGGAGGTATTTTTTGGGCACAAAGTAAGCGTAGAGACCAAGTCTTCTCAGGGGAAATGAGTCCCACAAACATTCTTGAGGGACTAAATTGCAAGCAGGATGGAGAATGGGCACGAATGGATGATCAGTGTGCAGTTCAGAGGCAGTGTATTATTCGTGATGAATAAATATTTGCTGAATGAAGGCACAATTTAATTAGAGTTGGGGGACAAACTAG
This sequence comes from Perodicticus potto, assembly GCA_963574655.1. NCBI lineage: Eukaryota > Metazoa > Chordata > Mammalia > Primates > Lorisidae > Perodicticus > Perodicticus potto. The sequence continues at coordinate 21,503 of CAUYRH010011288.1, read as the reverse complement.
AGTTTAAATTACTCTAGCAAGAGGCACTAGGCATGGAAGTACAGAGCAGCCTAGTAAGTGGAAGGAAAGGACAGATTTGTGATTCCCTGGTGGAGGAATAAAAAGCAGTGGTGAGTTGAGCATAGAGATATAAGTGGAACCCAGATAACAGAGATTTCCCCCTGCAATACTAAAGCTCCTACCTTTATCTGTAGGTTATGAGAGTGGGACATTTTAAGATTTGTATTGCGGTTTGATCCTCGGTGACTAGGGAAAGGGGAAGTAGGACAGACATGGAGACATGACGAGGAGGGTATTTTGCTAGACTTGGCAAGGGAAGATGAAGACCTAACATCGAACAATAAAGGAAGGGGTAGGGAATCGGGGAGAGCTCATGATGCGTGATTTAGAAGTCATTTCGAAAATAAAATCAGTGTGGCTGGGCGCCTGTAGCTCAAGCACCTAGGGTGCAAGCCACATACACCTGAGCTGGCAGGTTCGAATCCAGCCCGGACCCACCAAACAACAATGACAGTTGCAACCAAAAAATAGCCGGGCGTTGTGGCGGGCGCATGTAGTCCCAGCTACTTGGGAGGCGGAGGCAGGAGACTCGCTTGAGCCCAGGAGTTGGCAATTGCTGTGAGCTGTGATGCCATAGCACTCTACCCAGGGTGACAGCTTGAGGCTCTGTCTAAATAAAATAAAATAAAATAAAATAAAATAAAATAGTAACTTCTCAGTTAATAGATGATGGAGGAGAAGTGGTACATCTCAGTGTGAATTGAAAAGATGAAAACTTGGGCACTCCCATATTTATTACTTGTGTTTTTAGATGAATGACAGTAATCTAAACTGAGCTAAGGTATATGGGAGGACAAGTAATGATTAGAAAGTAGAAAGAGATTTTTAAAAGGAATCTGGTTTTAGACAATAAATTTGAGATGTCTGCTGATGAAAAGAAAAGATAAAAACTATAAAAAGGTATACATGTATTTCATATACGGCCATGCAGGTATGCATGTATAGCAAAAGTTTGGTGTGCCAGTTATGTCTGGATTAGGTCATGTAAAAGTTCACTTTCGCATTTATTGATGTCAAATTAATTATTGCCTGACTATATCATTCAAAACTCTAGTAATTTGTTTCCTGTTTCAAAATATACCACTGACAGAGAAAGCTATAGCTTAAAGCTTGTCCCAGAAGTGTGAAAATATCATATGTCTTTATGACTAAAGAAGAAACTGTGCCAATTACATGCTGAGCCTGCTTTTGCCATTTACCTGAATTATTGAGGAAAAGTAACCTTAGTGTCTGATTTACCTTTGCAGTTGCCTTAGTCTTCTACATTGCCTTGCTTTGGGTATATTTCCATGTTCTACCATTATTGAAAAGGATATACTTCCTTTTTTGGTGGTTCCATGTAAAGACACTTAAAGTATGTTTCACAATATAGAAAACTAACATTGTATAAGCCTCTATGTTAGAGAATAATATACTGAGGAAAGATGAAATGGTTAACTGGTTAGTACCCACCTCACAATCATCACGCGATGGTTGAGTTATACCTCTCCTTCCTTTTGTACAACAAACCTCAGGGGCTCAGTCTTGTCAACGGTGACCTTTGAGCATCTCATAAGTGGCCAAATATGCTCTTGCTTCTCTGTATTTAAGTCAGTATTGTGAAGATTAAGCCTCCAGACAATTCAAACACTTGCAGTGAACCTTAAAAGGATTAGACTCAATGGGGAAAAAAAAAAAGATCTATCTCTTTGCCCCCAACTAGTCTTAGCTTTTGTCTATAGCAATTCCAAACCTAAGGATTTTAACTAACACAGACCTTAATGGCACAGTCATCATTATTTCATAAATACTTTATGCATAAAACCTACTCAGTAATTTTTTTTTCAGCCCAGTTAATGGAAATACCAGACTGGTCAGGCAGTGCTCATAAAAATTATGACCATCTCAAGTTACTCGGATGGATTATCTTTTATGAAAGAGGTGGACAAAACTTACGTGATGATGCCCTCTCCTTATTCCTGCACTGTCAGTGAAAATATATATCGAGTTTTAGTGGTCCATCTCACTTAAATATCTAAAACATACAGAATGCAATATACAGATATCAGCCACAGTACAGTATTTTAAAAATCAAAAATATTTAACAACCCAAATTCATAAAGCCTCCCATCATTTATTTTTATCTATCAAAAAATTCATTCATTTATGTGTTTAAAACATGAGTATTGAGCACATACTGTGCAGTAGGCACTGTAGCAGGCTTTGGAGATTCAATACTCACGAGTCAGTGGCCTGTCCTCAGACAGAGGCACACAGATCTAAGAGCACAGAAGAAAATCTCCTCTGTGATTATACTGGGGCAAAAGCTTAAGGTGTGGCTTGCTGGTGGAGGGAATATGAAGGAAGAGATTTTAAGAGTCAGGCCCACTGACAAAATGGATTAGGGAGTTCTGGGCACCATAAACAAATAATGATGATAGGGAAAACACCCTCAAGGAATAACAATATGGTGTCTTTGAAATGTGATGGGAAAGTGGGGGAGGGGCAACATGAATAGAACTGTGTCAGGTCCCAAGGAATTTGCCTGCAATGATAACAACTGCAAACTAAATTTTAATGACAACAAAGGACAGATGATTAAATTTAAGAATGGATCTGAATTGGGCCGACTTCAATTTTCAATTTATCTCTGGAGGTGTTGGCAACTGTGAGAGCTGTACAAGTCGATCAAGGAAGAAGGAGCAAGGCGGAAGAGAATGGTTTAAGAAGAGAAGATTGAGAAGGTGAAGTTGAGGAGGTTAGTCAAGAGATATATTTCAATATAAAATTGACAGTACTTCCCCATTCATGTGTGGGAGGTTAGCACAAGTTGGAAATCTTGGCTAACTCCCAAAAGTTTACAAGAAAGGCTGGGTAGACTAAGGTGCCAATAAACGAATGCAAACAAAAACAAGTTTAGGGGAACGATGATGAGTTCAAATATGAACATGTTGAGACGTTGCTGTGCGTGGCATATATTCATTTTCTTTGTGAGTATACTGTGTTGAATAGACAAATATGATCTCTTAGAGAGAAACCTAGACTGGAGACAGTGATTTCTATATAATCACTGTAAAGATATAGATGGAAGTTAATTCATTAATGAAAATAGAAGACATTAGTAGTATGTTTGTAGAAAGAAGTGAGCAGAGCTTGAAACCATAGTGAGGCAGTAGATTACATAAAATTATAAATGTAGGCCTGATGTAACAAAAGTCTCACTCGTAATTGTAATGCCTTTCAATATTGCGAGACAAGTTCCTTAGTAGATGTCTTCTTATATTTTGAAAGACAGGATCCAAAGAAGGAAATGTCTTTCCAAAATAAAAAGATGAGCACCCAAGTTTTGATATTTGTCATATTTCTGCCAATTTTTTTTAAAAAATTTGATTTATATTGTGATTCCCAAATGTTCAACCTAGTACTGCTGAAATGTAAGTGCAAAAACATGATCAAAGTTTTCTTAACACTTAGGATCCCACTTCTTCTTCCCAATTTTTTTTTTGTTTTTTTGTAATTTTATAGCACCCAACTTGCTTGAAGCAAAACAGCCTTACCAAAGTTGGAAGTTTTCGATGATCTAACCCAGCCAGAGCAATATTTTCCTGCATTAGCTCATCAAAAAGAATGCCAATGACATAAAAATAAATGGGAGCAAAACTAAATTAAATATTTAACCTTAATAACATATTGCTTAACTCCGATTATATTTAATGTCACCTTCACATGAATTAGCATAATTGGGAAAAAAGAATTATTTCATTTTCAATGCTTTAAAACAAAGTTTTAGAGCAAGCTTAAATGACCACAGAAAGAACCATATTCTGAGAAGCTTATTTTTCCTTGACAATTAAATAAGTTTTAGGTAGTTATTAAATCTTATATATTTGAGGCCAGAATTTTAGTTACCCTAATGTTTCACTTTTCATTAGACTTTAAGCATTAGTGAGGTGTCTATAAGATCAATATTAAATTAGTAAGGGACTATGAGGTTTAATGTCACAAAGTTGAGTCAATTTCACAGTCTTGAAGAATTTTGGGATTCATTACACTTAGGTTTTACTCTATTTCATTATTGAGATTATGTATGCAAATCAATGAACTTTTAACAGAACTAGAGATAATATCTAATTACTTAATTTAACAATAGTCTTTTTCTAATTTGTGCTGTCAGAAAAATTTATACCATATTTTTATCATGTATCAAAATTGTCATTTTAGGATACCTATGTCAAGCCATGCCTAAGCCATGAACAAACATGTACAAGCCTGTCTTTCGTAACAGTTAGGTATAGTCTTTTTAAAACATTTAATGTTTTCAACATTTTGCCTCACAAGCAAATCTAACCTGCTATTGTTTGAGATAATTTGAAGGCCAGTGATTGTTCATGAGTACTCTGAGTTGGTAGATCCCTTATCAACCTGAACCCCCACCTAATCCCTCAGTTCCCCTCTCCTCTTCCCTCTTTGGTGGCATATTTCCTTGTCCAGACAGAGCCATGTCAAACTCTTACCTGTGTATGGCCAATAGATATTAAAAGTATGAGAAAGGCTCTCAAAAGAGAAATGTTTTTAAAACCTTTTCTCAATGGGGTAAAAAAAAAAAATTAAACTCCTGATACCAGAATTTTGCTCTTCAGTAGGTCTTTAGTGTTGGGGATTTGAAGAATGAACCCACGGACCACAGATTACTGGTAAGATAGGACTTTTATTAGAAGTTAGAAAGCACTATAGAAGAAGTAAAGAGCACCAGAGCTTCTGGAAGGGGAAAGAACTGAAGCCCTCCCTCGGGAGTCTCCATGTGGGCTTTTTTATCTAGGGGTCTTAAGTCTAGAAGATTACACATGGCTGGCAGGTGCTAGTGCAAATGAATGAATATAGTTGCTCCTTCACTAGGGAGAGGTTATCAGGTCCTTTACAGTTTTTGTCCCTGAAAAGGGATTACAGTGTGCCCTCCTACCGAAGGTGGAACTACCCAAAAAACCCTGTTCATGATTTTATCAGAGCCCAGAGGGTGTGTCCCCAAAAAGGAGATCTGCTTGTGCCTGGAAATGGGGCCTGACCTCTGAGCTCACCTGGACCTAGAGAATGGGGGGCTCCTTGGCCAGCCCTGAGTGGTGGAATCCTGTATCACTCCTTCCATAGCTTCCAAATTGTCCGACATTGATTTTCACTACAGGGCAAGGGGAAGGAGAGGATGGAACAGTGTGGATGGTTGAATGAGAATATTTAAGAATCATGAAGAATTATGTGATCCAGGACTGATATTTTCATGAATGTCTCTCTATAATATGGAATCAAAATAAATATTTGCTTATTTTAATATTTCTCTAATCTACTATTAGAGAATTCATCCTATTTTGTAGTCTATATTTTAATTTACTATCTGAAAATAAATCACCTTAAAGTCAATTACTAATGGATTCTTCCAGCTTAGAATTTAATAAGCATAAAAGAAGAATGTCAAGAATACATTAGATATAAATGCTTTCAACATTTTAGGCAAAATAAGGAATTTATGTATTCATGAAGGATATGAAAAAAATTTAAGAACACTTTTGATGATAAATTGCATTAGGAAAAGTAAATATTCTCTTCATAAAAATTATAGGCAAATGGGTCAGATATCTGATTTTCTTCTTCTTTTTAATTGTATTTTTGTTATAGTTATATTACCTTACAAGGAAATTGTAAGACTTCCAAATTTACTTCTCTCTTGCCAATATTAGAAACTCCCGTTATGTTTAATGTTTGGTAATTGGTTATAATGAAAAATTTGAAGCTTTCATCTTTAACTATATTTCTTACATTTACACAAGTTAACAACTTTTTTGAATGTTTCGTATCACTTTTTGCAATAGTTTCCAGGTTCCTGCCTTTCCATTTTCTGCCTCCCATCCACTCTACCACAATGCCCTCCCTCTAGCATACTTTTGACCACATTGTGCGGTGAATATTAATAATTTCTAGTTATCCGTAAAATAAATTTCAAATTTATGGTCCAGGCTACTATCCTCTTTACGTCCTCATCCTACTCTCCTTTCTCCTTTCCCAACTCTTCCTCACACGCCCTGTATTTATGGCCAGCAGGTCTAATGTCCAATCCCCTGCCCCGTATAACATTTTCCCCTCACTTTTACCGGTGGAAATCATCCAAACTATGGTTTAATGTTTGGTAAATAACATTTACCAAACATTAAACCATAGTTTGGATGATTTCCACCGGTAAATGTTTGGCCATAACCAAACATTTGGTAATGTTTGGCCATAACATTTACGTAAAATCCTGTCTTAGTCTTTGTTGTGCTGCCATAACAGAATACCACAGCATGGGTAATTTGTACTGCACAGAAATTTATTTTCTTGCCATTCTGTGCACTGAGAACTCCAGGGACAGTGTGCCGGCTTCCAGCCTTGGTCTCCTTGCGGGGTCATCCATGATGGAAGACAGAAGAGCGAGAGGGAGAGAGAGACAAAATGTGGCAGAGTAAGGGACGCTTTAAAAGACCTTTGAATGCATGTTTGACATTGTCAGGTTTAATTCCAAAACAATAAGACTTCTTTAAAGTTTTATGTTTTAAAATAACCTCACGTCTATATATCCTTACTCTCCAGAAATGTTTATAAGATTTTGGCTGCCAGGTCTTTGAAAAATAGCTTCAAAATGTATAGATAATAAGTATTTAAACCAATTAAAATCATTCAAAACAATTTAATATGGGGCTTATGTTCTACGTAAGTGTTCTTTTAAATTAAATTAAAAAATTACGCAGACTAATTTTGCATAACTGTCACCAAAGAGTTGTCATTAGACCCTATTCATTTTTGTAGCATTCTTGGGATACATGTGTTTTATTTTTGATAATCTGCTTTCCTTTCATCCAAACATGTTTTTTTTCCCAAAGAAAAAATTGAGAACATAATAATTAAATATACAATCAATTTACAAGTAAATAACTGATAGAAAAATAGACCAAGTGATTTGATAATCAGTTCTATTGGTTTGTGATTATGAATATAACATCAAAACTAGAAAATAAATCAAAGGGTTTTTTTGTTAATATCATCTATCTCATTTGGATATATATTTAGATATTTATATTAGCATTTATATGTATAGTTATAGTTTACTTAGCACAGCATTTCTACCCAATTGTGATGCAAATTGTGGTATTCCAATAATCAGAAAACTGTGTAGTCCTTCTTGCAATACCAGTGGTAGGACCAATTATAAAAGCAATATATTAAAAAATTGCCAGAAATTTTTAATTGTTTCAATAGTTCTCTTTTAAGTAATTCTGAAATAGATTTACTATCGCTCTAGTGTATGTTGAGTTTGAATTTTTGAGTGCTTCTTAATTAATAATAGTGGAATAAAAGAAAGTATAGTTATTGGTTTAGATGAATTTGGAATGAAAGTATTGTAAGTTTCTCAAACCATATGCTGAATTAATAAGATCCACGTTTATCAATGACTTTGACTTATTAAATGTAATTATTGGTTAACTCTCTGCTACAGAAAATTGATATTTGTAGATTATTCAGCTGAATTCATCTAAAACAAATAAAATGCCTTTCTGGCAAGAAATTAGTTTGGCCTCCTGACTAGGCCATTTCTTTCCAGAATCTTCAAACATTTCAGTCATACAAGTTTCAATTCTGATAGTTTTAGACCACACAAATAGCACAGTGTTTAATACTTGGTTTAACAAAATAGAGGAATTAGCACTCGCGATTTTGATTCTTTACATATTGACCATACTTGTTAAGGCAAGAGTTCAAAGACTCTGTTTTAAAAAGGGAAAAAGGAAAACTTCCTTGCTAGAAAATGGGGCAAAGCTGAGCCTGAAATTAAATCATAAGCCTCATAGGTTGGCTTTTCAACCGTTCCAACTTTGATTTTTTGCTGCAACTTCCATTTGAAGCAACGATGAAATTTGCGAAACCTAAGTGCTTTGTGTTGTGAGCTTCTATTTCCTTCATGACATTTCTCTTTTTAATCAGACTGTCTCCTGCTTCTATTATTCTTTGATCTCTCTTCTCTTTTAATTTTCTCCTTTTTCTATGTATTCTGTCTTTTCCATCACCTTCTTTGCTTTATCCTACCTTATGTCTACATGCTTGAATCTAATGGTTAGACCTTCCAATCATCTTACACCTCTGCTAATTGGAGTAAGTATATATAGATAAAATTGTTCAACCCTTTCAGGACCGTCATCCTGCTTTCACTATTTTCATTACTTATGAAACTATATCACATGAAATTTGAGTAAATGTCTTCAGCATATCAGTTCCATCTCAGGCAATTCTCAGTACCAATGTGGAATGTTGTTTATCTATATATGCCCTTGCCTTTGGCAAATACTGATTATTGCAATTCTTCTCTCCTTCTCAAGAAGCAAAAGTTTCCATCTTTACATTATGTATCTCTAGTATTTTATCTCGTTTAACTACAGATTACTTTCATTTCATTAATAAAAAGAGATATCTTATAGGAAATATGCTCTGGAGTCTTGGAATATAGAAAACACTGAGGAATTAAATAAAATAGAAACCCCATCTGGCTGGATGGCACTAAACCACATTAGTTCAAGCAACACAATGTGCACCAATACTTAAGTTGAAGGGGTTTTTTTGTATCCATCCTATAGCCAAAAGGAAAATGAAACATAATCCGCCAAAAATATTTCAATTTTTTGATTGGCAGTTTTGGCATTGAATATGTATGCTTTAATCACAGAAATGCCTTCTTATAGAGGGATAGAGGATACCCACTAACTAAAGTAAAGCAAATAAAAAAAAACTTTCAAAATGAACAGAGCATTCATTCAGACACTGTGGCAGGGAGGTTGGCTCTTACTATTTTCAAAGGATGGTGTCTTTTAGCCAAGTTGCCATCCTCTTTGCTTTGACACTTGGAAATGGTAACTGAGTTCATAAGACAAAACTAAACATTGCCCTTCTTAATGTGAGGAGAGTATGAAATAGAGCTCTTGAAATGGAATTCATGAATATAATTATGTGCAATATTGCTGGAAAAAGACTTATTACTTTCTTAAGTCAGTGATTTGCGTTTCAGGCCACAGTTCTTTTAGTTTATTTAAGGGATGATTTGGGCGTAGTCAATTCCAGGGAAATGGATCCACTCATCTTCCTGAACTTGGGCTTTCATGAAAAGGATGCTAAACTGGACATAGGTGAAGAAAGGAAACTATTACACATTGCGTGGTGAATCATGTAGGCTTTTCTTGAGGCAAATAAAACAGAAATAGTTGTATAACTTCTCTAATGGTGACATAGAAATAAGTGATTTTGTAAAATTAAGGGCAGGAAAAATAAGAATACAACTTTAAATTTAACAACAATAGTAATTTGAAGAAGTAAAAGGAAGACATTATTTGAGATTGATGATTTTGGGCTGATAGAGTTTTCTTCATTTGTTTCTGTGTTCTGAGTTTTCTAAGTAATAAGTTTATAGAAAAGATAAACAGTCACTCTGTATTCTATGAAGAAGTAAACACCCCTTTAGTTGTTTTTTGTTTTTGAAAATGCTTTATTTGAATTTGAATTTAGAAAAATATCAGCCCTCTGGAAATACTCCTACAATGCTAAAATGACCACATAAAAAGAAATACATTGGTTATCACAGCTCTCCTCTTTACTTTGTTCATTTATATTACTTATACCAGAAAAACACATGTTGCTAGTTTCCCTTAATCATCATGTGACTTGTACCTTTCTATTCAATTTCATACAAGTGCTCATATTTCCCACTCCCTTTTATGTTGTTTGAAGAATTTCTTTAGTTGTATTTCTTTTCAGAGTACTTAGCATCTCACTATTTTATTATTAGACATATAATAGAATATCTATTATCAATATTATCAAAATATTACTTATCAGTATGAGACTATTAGTGACATAAATATCAATATTCATCATGCCTCACTCTTCAAAAATAATATATATGCAAAAGTATTTGAGTAGGCACATTAGATTGTTAAGCAAGATGAAACAGGATAGAACTCTGTGAACATAAGGAAATAATGAGGTCCAGAAAAATTAGAAATCTATCTGGGAGAGTTTCTACTTGCTATTTTGGTTGGTTGAGATAATTAACCAGAGATAACTGTGTTTTTAAAGAACTATTTACAAAATGGAAGTTTTGTACCAGTTGACTTTAGAATGTCACGTCTTTAAGTCTTAAAAAAAATCTACATGAATTCTATAGGTGCTCCTTTCTAAAAGCATTAGTGGCATTTAAAGAAATGCATAGAAAAAATAATAAACCGATTATTTGTGAAAAGGACAGAATACTTCTAAAATGATTAATTTATCTACTACCCCTGCGTGAAGTTTAATAAGAACTCATCACCACTGATGTGTGTGGCATTGTTATTATTGAGCTTGAAAAAGTCTAATTGCTACCTTATTTGGTTTAAAATAAATGTATTAATGTATACACGATTTATGTGTTTATGATTTAATAAAAAAAGAAAAAAGAAAAGAATGAAAAGAATCAAAAAGAAAATAAAATTTCTCAGTATACCAAAATAATACTTTAATAATGAATTCTTAAAGGTAAATTTATTGTCAAGCTTTTTGTATTTATTAATTTAGTCGTGCTGAGTTTTGGGGAGGTAGCAAAAGCTTTAAGTGATGTGTAGTTTTGCAGTGTTGATTTCCACATTTTTTTGAACAGGGGATAGGTTAACCCTTTGAGGCTAGCAGAAATTGACTATTTTCATGTCTTCTCATGGTTCTGAAATATTGTGCTACATACATGCATGGAAATTCAAAAGTTTCGTGGACAAGACTTTTACCTCCTATGGTACCTTGTGACAAATCTTAACTTTCAAGGCAAAAACAATATTTTGTGTTATATTTTGAAAACCACATCCATTACTGGAAAAGCAAGATGAAAATGCTTTATGGATTCAGAAGTAGGTAGGAATATAATGCTCTATTTTTTATTGCTTGTGGAAATGCACTATAATTGATCGATAATTTTTGAGTGCCTGCTGTATTTTAATATCATTTTTGTCATCGTAAAAGTTACTGAAGTAATTAACATAGCACTTCTCCTAAAATATATTTTGGTGTCATTATGTAAATGTCTTTAAAACACAGGAAAGAATCTTGAATTATAAAAAGCCATTTTACCAGGAAGTGTTATTAGGGTGATTGGAGTTGAGAGGCAATGGAGCCGAATGATGGTGACAATAAAGAGCAAGTTCCTTGTGGAAACGTTAGGACTATAATAACGAAGACTGTGTAGAACCTTACTAGTGAAACTAGGGGAAAAGTGGAGTGTATTATGTCTGAGGGGAATTTCTTGAATGAAAGAATGTAGTTTCCAATGAATATGGCCTTTAATGAGACAGTGAGAAAGCGACCTGGAAGTATTTCTTGTTAATTCCCAGTAAAAAACGTTCAGATGAGAATGATGGGAACTGTTTCTGTATGGCTTTGACATCTAGATAGAAAAATTTATATTCAGTGTGGTCTGAAATAGGGGTCCATAATTGATTTTTTAAGCAGAGTTATAATGAAAGCAGCATTTGAAATTGATTAGTCCGGAAGTGATATGCCGTCTATGAGCACCCATTGGAGGATGGGAGGAAAGTCCAGAGGCAGCTGCAGTCCTGAAAGTCAAAGGGGACATTTCCAGGAACGCACGTGCGAAGTGAGTGATAAGCTTTTAGCTTCAGGTGGTGGCAATTAGAGCCGATGTAAAAGGAGAGGACACCTGACCTGAGGCATTTAATTTATTATAACACTATATATATCTATATTTTAATCTTATAGCAACCCTCATATATTTGGTCTGACAGGTGTTGATTTAGTTCTGTGAGCAAAATATGTTGCCATTAATGCATTTCTTATCTCTCCCTTAAAGGTATTATTAAAAATCCACATTGTCCTGCTTACACAAAGATAGCACTACTATCCGCTGAGAGCGTGCACATTGAATTATTTCCAACAGTGGCAGTAGAATTTGCTGAATCAAACACATGCTCTCAGTTCATCCCCATCATAAACAATAGCTGATACTTTTGAGATTGTTGGGAAGGATAAGGGAGCCATTGGAGGGCTTGGGAGTGAAAGCTCTACGTCCATCTAATAGGAGACAGCTGACACACAGTATCATTCCCAGCAGCTTTGTTAATGCCATTTACCAAGCTACTGAACCAACCTTCCATTAATAGCATGGAAGGTAAGCAGCTCCGATGGTAAAAGAGTCCTATGCCAATTAAGGCTTTTGAACTTTTTACTAATTCTGCAGATTGTCAGAAGACAGGGTCCAAACTAATAGCACATTTGACAAAGACGTGAGCTTGATGCTGATATAAATATTATGAATGAATAACGGACCAAGGAAAAGAAAAGATGTTCTGCTGTTACTGCTGCTACTGTCATTTTTAGAATTGGACCAAGGAGCCTTAACCATGGTATACTATCTTTTGTTGTATCACCTCTAAGCTGACTAAGCAGGTCAATACAGGATGGTTTTCATGTATTAAAGTCACATAAATTGTATTAGTAACAGCCTGGTCAATTCCATTTGTCTTGTTGTTTTAACTATTGATTTCTTCATAGCAATAAATTGATAATTAAGTAATCCAAATGAGTGACCTGAGAAAGATCGCTTTTGATAATACTTTTTTCCCTTGGACATTTAGACCACTTTATACTGTGTTTCTCTGTGTCAGTGGACTATTTTTGTTAGTTTTATCTCCTGAAAAGAATGCTGTTTGCATAATAGATATTTACGGGTAATATTGCTATGATCAAATTATCCCTACACTGTTGATCAGGGAGCAATTCTAGAGATGTAAGTGAAATATTGTGTGAATAGGGCACTTCGAACCCTGTGGATGCAACTTCTATTTTAGAAAGTCATTTGGAGCCCACACTTGAATATCTCTAGTAATCTGCTCTGAGCAATGTAGCACTTTCATTTTTTAAAAGTGGAGGATAAAAACGTCACTTTCTCTAAAACAATTCAAAGAAAAATTGTTTTAGAACTTAGGTCTGATCATGACAGATGGCCTAATCATCTATGTCTCTAAAATACCCAACAAAACTTGAGGGGAAAATGCATTTTGACTAGATAGAGACGTCATTGTTTTGGGCCAATATATCTATTCTTTCTTGTAGGTATGGTGATAATTAAAACATAATTATCATAGTAGAAACTGCCTGCCTAAAGGGGGAAAAAAAACCAAAAACCAACACATTTTGCTGATGAAGAGAAAGCTGTACGTAGTTTAGATGAGAACATCCAGTAGGAAGAAGTGAAATTGCCCTAGGGTCCTGGGGGGATGGGAAGGAAGGCATCACAGGCTTCACAGCCCTAAACATAAATGTTCCACAGAGTATGGCAATTTTCAATAAATGGGTTTTTTTCATTGTTTGTTTGTTTGTTTTTTAGAGATAGAGTCTCACTTTGTCATGCTTGGTAGAGCGCTGTGGCATCACAGCTCACAGCAACCTCCAGCTCTTGGGCTTAGGCGATTGTCTTCCCTCAGCCTCCTGAGGAGCTAGGACTACAGGCCCCCACCACAAGGTCTGGCTATTTTTTTGTGGCAGTTTGGCTGGGGCTGTGTTTGAACCCGCCACCCTCGGTATGTGGGGCTGGCACCCTACTCACTGAGCCACAGGCGTAGCCCTTCGATAAATGTTTTAATATTCACCATGACCACTTCAGAAAATGAGCACTATTGAACAGACAAATGTAAAACATAATTAAATTAGTAAATCAAAACTCAAAGACCAAGATTGACTGATTACATTACACGACAATAAACAGAAAGAACTGGCTATTTCACATAAAGCTGGAAAATAAGTACATTTCTTACAAATTCTAATTGTGCTGAATTAATACAATTGGTATATATTCAGTCTAGAGACGTGACATTCTTACTCTCCATAGGGACATAAAGTATATCTAAAAATTGCTTATTTAAATAACTGAGTTCTATGAGAAAAGTTCAGATGAATACAAAAGTCAGTATGAGAAAGTATAGTTCAATTTCACAAGTTAAAAGTAGCCATATTATAACTTAGTTTTTATTGAGAGAATGTAAAAAAAAATGTACTTCTTAAACTGGAAAAGGTACAAATTATAAAGGTACAAATCTCATTATAAGGGGATAACATCATAGGAAAAAATGATTTCTGAGAGTAAAAGGCACTTTCACCTCGGAGTATCCACTTAACGGATAGAGCCCAGGCCTTCCAGGCACCCTGAGCACAGGAATCAACCACTTAATATTTTTCCATATTTGTTTACTTATGGTTTCTATTAAGCACAGGATGTGTGGATGCGTTTTATCAGGACATCTTATCAGTAGTCAATTTTATTGGAAAAATTATTTTTCTAGATTATGTTTGTTGCTATTTTTTAAGAAACTAAGAAATTGTATATTTTGTAATAATGTTTTTCCCCATCAGACTGTGTAGTAGAAAGATGCAGAGAACAGAAATAAAAGCAGATGGCGGGTGACTGAAATGCAGTGTGCAAAAAGCAAGATTTTTAGGAAGAGATAAAGGAACTGCTTCATAGAAAAGAGGAACTAGTGATGAAAACAAAGGGAGCTGATTGCAAACATGTTGATGTAACTGTAGAATACCAGGTATCTGCAGGAAAGCCTGTAAATATCAGTGGATGTTTGCGTACCCGCCCATGTGTGTGACAGGAAGTGTGGGGAGGTAGGAGGTTTGGGTGTATTTTTTATTCTGTATCACTTTTCCGTTTTTATGTAGTTACTGCAACAATATTCATATTGTTGCAAAAACATAAAAAAAGACAACAGGCAGTTTTACTTCTGCAAGCATGTTTTAATGCTACCCATCTATGTTTATTCTAAATACATTAGAATTTGTCAACCTATAATTCTTGAAGAAGTGGAATCAGTAGTGGTTAATGATTGTACATCTGTGGTTAATTAGCTCAGTTGGTTGAATCATGGAACTAATGAGGCCAAAGCCTTGAGTTTGATCTCTGTGTGGGCTGGTGAGTTTGGAGCTCTTCTGGGGTCACTGACTACAGTTCACAACCAGGCCAACTGTCTCATAGCTGCATGCCACTGACCATAAGGAAACAGGGCGAGAGAAAGTGAATTCGATGACAAGCCTGAAATAGATCTTCAAACTGCACGCAGCATCTGCTTGTTAACGGACGAACACGAGCATAGTTGGATGCTCTGTGCTGCTGCAAAAAGGCACAAGAAACTTTCTATGGCCCCACGTGAAACACCGAGGAATTAAGTATATTAAGAGTTACGTAAGGAGGGTATGGAAAATAAGCTCATTTACGACCTATAATTCTGTAACCTGCTATCTATTTCAAATGGCAAGGGAGTAAAATCTCTGTCATTCCTACATGTTGATTTTTCTTCAGTAGATGGGAAGGGTCTTTAAGGGTCTGATAAAAAAACACCCCACATCCAGCTGTGAAATAAGATAATAGAGGGAGGAGAGAAGGCAGATGGAAGACTGAAATGTTGCAATTGTTGCAGACAAAGACTGAATTGGACGACGTAGCGTAGACCCCTTAGCTAAGTGGATTTCTTAACACCAACTACAGGATTGGAGAAATTTACCTACTCACTTAAACTAGGGTAACATAGGTCTCCCCATTGGGACCAGCCCCAATTTCTGTATTGATAACCCTTTTTTGTAGATCATTCCACAAGAAAAATAAAAGGGCTGGGGAAATGGGATTGAACAATAAAAGCTGTACACACATAGGTGACAGATCCTCTGCTAAGATCACACTGAATGGGGAGAAACTGAAAGCCCTTTCGCTGGGATCTGGAACGAGGCGAGGATGCCACTTTCACCACGGTTATTCAACACTGACTGAAGCCCTAGCTGGAGCAATCACACAGGAGAAAGAAATAATGAGCATCAAAAGGGAGAGGTCTACTTGTCCTTGTTAGTGTGATATGAACTTCTATCTAAAAAAACCAAAAGACTCCTCACAAAAACTATTATAAGGTGATTAATGAATTCAGTAAAGCTGCAAAATACAAAATGCATTGGTAGCTTTTCTATGTGTCAACAGCAAGCAATCTGAAAAAGAAACCAAGAAGGCAAACACATTCACAATAGCTGCAAATAAAATAAAATGCCTAAGAATACACTTCACTGACAAAGTGAAAGATTTCTGTAATGAAAACTATAAAACATTGGTAAAAAAAGTTGAAGAAGACATAAAAAATGGAAAGGTATTTCAGTCTCATGGATTGGAAGAATCACTAATGTTAAAATATCCTTCCTTCCCAAAGCGATCTATAGAATAAACGCAATCCCCATCAAAAGACCATGAAAAAATGAAATCCTGCTTTTTGAAACAAGATGAATGGAACTTAAGAACATTACACCAAATGAAATAAACCGAGCATGCAAAAATAGAACTCACATTTCTCATTCATATGTAGGAGCTAAATATGCAAAACAGTCGATCTTATGGATGCAGAGTAGAATGACAGTTACCAGGATTAGGAAAGGTAGTGGGGGTGGATAGAATGGGGATGGTTAATGGGTATAAAACTATAGTTAGATATGATAGAATAAACAATATTTGATAGCACATGAAAGTGACTATAATCAATAATAACTTAGGGTATACATTAAAATAACTAAAAGAGTGGAACTGGAATGCCTACCACAAAAGAAACAATAATTGCCAGAGGTGATGGATGTCTCGATTACCCTGATTGAATTAATTCACATTGTACATCTATATCAAAATATCGCATGTACCCTATAAAAATATACAATGATTATACATCCACAATAATTAAACATTTAGAAAAACAAAGGTAAAGTAGGTCGATCCATGTACAGACAGGTATTTTCATCCAAACATGTCACTCATATTAGGCCACTGGTAGGACTCAGTGAGAAAAGAAACAACGCGGCCTGGATTTTTCCATGTGGAAGAAAAATCAGGAGTGGAAAAGAATTCCTGCCACCCCCGCCCTTACCTACACATTTTATTTTAAATTGAATAAAGGGCCAGAGTACGATGTAAAACAAAGAATAAATTCCAGAATCTACAACTTAAACTGTGTATACCGTGGTAAATAGATCCTTGTAAACTTACTGAGAATCAATGTCACTCTGTAGTGTGGCCGTCTTAATTTATGAGGGTGGATGGTTCACATGATGCCTGCCATATTGCAATAATAAACATTATGATCATAAAAAAAGCTTGCTTAGAAATACCTACATATCAGGTGTAAAGGCCAAATCGAAAATACATATTTTTCTAAAATAATTCATTTTACCAGTTCATTATCATTGACAATAACCTCACTATAACATTAGTCTAATGAGATAATTCATCGCTCTACAAAAAACATGTTCTGTTGTCAAATGTGTCTTTTCAATACTGTGTGACATACTCCCTTTGGAGATTCACAGGGCAGCTCAGCTCTTTGATGTTTGATTATAGCACCGTGTTTTCCACACTTTGATAAGGAATCCCACGTAATTGGTATTTGGTCAATTGAAGTTTGGGGAACACTCATCAAAACCATGGTATGAACAAGTTCTTTGTTGTAAGAATTTTTTAATGTCTAGTTTGTTACTAATAATGAAGAGAGAATTTATCCTCAAATCATGATACTTTAAAAATAAAGCTATAAATACATTGCATGCCAAGTAGAAATAGCATTTTATTTACCATAGAACTAATCACTAACAGCTTGCTATAGATGCTGTTTTATATTTTTTACTCTGCTGACTAAAAGACTCTTGGAATGTTTTTTACTCTGTTAAATAAAAAAGACTATTGGAATATGTTTGCGTGGCTACAATAGCTATTTTTAACATGAATGACTACAGCTCTATTAATGATTTTCATGAAACAAATTCCACATTTGTTAAGTTTTTTAGAATGTTATTTCAATCAGTGAAGATGCTAAGTTTAAATTTTGATATATAACTGCAATTTTTGTCCCAAGGGAAAAACAGCATGAGAAAATTAACTTGATTATTAAAGTAACAACAACACAACTTTCAATTATTTGGCATATACTTATAGACTCTGTTGTGCTAGGTGATCTTCCAAGGACAGATAATATAACATTGAGCAGTATACACAAACACCCCTGCCTTTATGGAGTTTACACAGTAATGGGCGAAGCTACCCTCTCTTCAGTTTCTCAGATACACTTGATCTTAGCCAAAAGGCCGAGAAGCGATAAGTTTCTCAAATAATTTGAGTAAACTCTTGAGTAAATACTCCAAAGTTAAATAGAAAAAAATGCTTATCAATTATAAAAATGCTAATAGAGGATAGCACTCTCAAATGCATTTCTAAACCCAGTAAATAATATAGTGGTAGGAGAATTTTGGTTGGTTGAACACATCTGTTTATTCTTTTTCATGCAAAGAATTATAGAATTATATTACTGCAAGCCTGTTAATGTATTTTAGAATGTGAAGAAAGCTCTACTTAACGAAAATAACTCATTTCATATTACTCTTTTGATCTCTCTAGTAGCATTTTTAGTAGATAGTAGTTCTCTATCTTGAGAAAATTTCTAATAAATTCATCTTGGTTACCTTCCATATTTAATTTGTCTGCATTGTATAATTGAGAATAATTGAATTTTCTATCATTAAAATGATAGACTAAAGTAAGTATATTAACTTCACAATTGGAACTCCACAACCCCTGTTTTTGTCCTAATACTTTTATTTTTAATACTTGTGACATGTTGTTCAAAAATGAGGTTTCATGACAACTATCACTTTGTCTAAACTCCATACTTTTTCAGTCATCAGAGGTTAATATAGATTATAACAGAGATTATATTATTCCCTTGGGGGGAAATCTAATTATAACCACAGACTCACAATTTCCCATCAAAATAAAAAGTAGTAATTATTTTTTAAATAATTGCAATGCAGTCTTATAGGATAATTGCATGTTTTCTTTTGCCTCTTTTTGATTTCTAAATTGCCTTAAATGATGCCATATTGCAGATTAATTAAATTTTTTTAAAATATTAAATACCAGAAAACACTCTAAGTAAAAAAAAAAAAAAAAATTATTTAATCAAGATGAAGTGAATGTTTTGTAAGGATTCTACATGTTATTTGTGGTTTACAAAAAAACTTGAACCTGAGTTTATATAGGGATATTGATGAAATTTCGTTCTCAACCTCAGGATTCCATTTAAAGTATATGTATAGACCTCTAACTTCATGCAGTCCCCTTCAATAATATGTACAGTCCTATTCTTTAAATATTTAATTTTTTCTTTGGAAAAGCTATCAACAAAATAGATTCAACTACATTTGAAAGGAAATTTAATTGTGAAGACTCTAATTTATATGGAAAAACCTATAAACGAAAATAATTTTTATAACTGATTTTTTGTGGTTGAAAACAATCACTAAAAAAACCATCCTTTGGTATATTTATTATGTTGATAAAACTTAATGACAGTATAATTATACTTGTATTTTTTTTGTTGTTGTTGTTGCTGTAATTTGGCCCGGGTCAGGCTTGAACTCATCACCCTCGGTACATGGGGCTGGCACCCTACCCACTGAGCCAGAGGCACTGCCCTCTACTTGTATTGTTGTTGAATCCTTTTCCAGAAGTTATCACAAAGAATAACTCTAAACATTCTGTTCTCTTTTGCACATAGCAAACATTTAGAGAATCCAAATTTTACCGAACAATACTATTTACTATTTTTATTTTTAATGAATTTTACTCTTCGCTCAAATTTCGTCACCTAAATCATACTGAAAATTATTCAATTCAATATAATTATAATTTTATATGATATTCCTTCTCTTATTCCTGCAAACTCATGGAGCAGAGAGAGAGAAGAAGAATAATAAGAAACACAGAGGGGAGAAAGAAAAAATACAATAAGCTAAAAAATTTACCACTTCAAATAAATATGATAGACAAAAATAGCCCTTGTATGGAAATCAGACGACTTCAGCTTGTACAATTCTGGGTTTTATATCATGTATCACTGTGTTACTTTAAGTAATCATTTTAATCAGTCTGGCCATTTGTTGATTTCTAGACAAGAATAATCGCACTTGCCCTGCTTAATGTTTTAAAATGTTAAATGGCATAATACATGTAAACGATGGCATCATATGCAATAACGGTAGTGTCAGTGCCTTTTCAAAGAAATGCTGCTGGGAAATTCTGCTAGATAGCTTTTTGGTAATAAACATCTTCAATTTGGCATGCAGCCCTGAGGCTTAAAAATGAGTCTATATGTAGTTAACATGATTTAATTCTTACTAGGGAAATTCATTATTTAATTCTTTCAATAGCCCGATGAGTTAATTATTGTCTTCATTCCTGTTGCAAAGGATAGGAAACTGAATGTGGGTTGATTAAATGACTTACCTAGGGTCACAGTGCAGAAAGAGCCTCAGGTTTATCTGCTCTATCCTAGTCTCATCAGGGTAATCTCTTCTGTAGAATCCCTTCACACCATTTTCCAACCTCTTTTGAAATCCATCCCAGTAAGTGAGGCAGGGAATGCTTGTTTGCCAACTGCTGTCTGAAAACTCCCTTTGGTAGTAGCCCCACACTTGTTAAAAAGTATTTTCTTGAAGTAAGTTGATATTTAGTTTTCTTATTAATAACAAGCATGAATATCTGGAACCATGGGGGGATGAAACACTTCGCAATTTGTCACTTCCTTTTATTTTTTTATTTTTGTGTATTAAATCCTAGCTGTATACATTAATGCAATTAGTGGGTACAATGTGCTGGTTTTATATACAATTTGAAATAGTTACAACTACCTGGTTAACATAGCTTCGCCGCACTTTCTTAAGCATTGTGTTATGACATTTATACTTTACACTTAGTAGATTTGACATGTACCCTTGTAAAATGCACCATAAGTGTGGTCTGACCAATTACCCTCCCTCCCCTTCTTCTTCCCCCTTCATCTAGGGTTGTAGCTGGGTTATAGCTTTCTTATGGAAGTGTGCTTGATTATATACTGGTCTCATTGTAGAGCTGAGTACATTGGAAACTTTTTCTTCCATCCTTGAGATACTTTACTAAGAAGAATATGTTCCAGCTCCATCCATGTAAACATAAAAGAGGGTTATAATATTCCATGGTGTACATATACCAAAATTTATTAATCCATTTGTGTGTTGATGGGCACTTGGGCTTCTTCCATGACTTAGCAATTATGAATTGAGTTGCAATAAACATTCTGGTGCAAATATCTTTGTTATAAAGTGATTTTTGGTCTTCTGGAAATATACCTAGTAGAGGAATTGCAGGATTGAATGGCAGGTCTGTTTCTTTTTTTTAATAATTTTATTAAATCATAATTGTGTACATTGGTGCAATCATAGGGCAGAATGTGCTTCATATACAATCAGAAACATTTTGATCGTACTGTGAGAGATAGCCCTCATGTGATCTCCAAACATCTTTCCAA
>CAUYRH010011285.1:0-41069 GCA_963574655.1 Perodicticus potto | reverse complement strand
ATGACAATTAATGACACGGTGGGGGTGAGGGAAGGGGAGAGCAGAGAGAGAAAGAATGAGGGAGGGGTGGGGAAAGGAAGAGCAGAGAGAGGGAAGGAGCGAGGGGGGTGGGGTCTTGGTGTATGCCACACCTTTTGGGGGAAAAACACGATTGTAAGAGGGACTTTATCCAACAAATGCAATCAGTGTAACCTGGTTTCTTGTACCCTCAATGAATCCCCAACAATTAAAAAAAAAGAAAAACAATGACAACTGCAACAAAAAAATAGCTGGGCATTGTGGCGGATGCCTGTAGTCCCAGCTACTTGGGAGGCTGAGGCAAGAGACTCACTTAAGCCCAAGAGTTTGAGGTTGCTGTGAGCTGTGACACCACGGCACTCTACCAAGGGTGACATAGTGAGACTCTGTCTCAAAAAAAAAAAGAAAAGCTGGGAGGTTTGACCATGCTCTCCTTTTCCATGTGCTTCTGCAGCAGCCCTTGGGAAATGAACAAGATCTCCAGCTGATCTCTACTCTCTTTCTCCTTCTCTAAAAGAAACCACAACAAACTTTCTTTATTCACACGCCTCAGGTCTACAGAGTATCTTGGTCACATTGTGCAGTTGTGTTCACGTGGCCTTAAAGGTTAGCATTCTGAGGACCCTCCCTTTGTAACAGGTAGGAGAGAGCCGAGGTGGTGCCAGCATCTATGTCCTCTGTCTTCAGTGCTAGTCAACCCTCTGCCTTCCTTCACCAAAGGAACACCAAAAGTCATGGTCCAGCAAGCCCTCCAGAGATGCTAAAACATCTTTTCTGCCAAAAAACATTGCGATCAGCCTGTGATTTGTGATCAGCCCACCTTTTCAGTGGAGAAGGAGGCAAGTACAGTAGAACCTCTGTAAGTTGGCCACCCAAGGGACTGGAACAAACTGGTCAACATACAGAGGTGGTCAGCATAAGGAACAAGGCCTGCTGTACACGTACATGTGGTGCATGTTTGATCTATGAAAATTAGGTCAGATTAAGGAGGCTGTCAATGTAGGGAGGTGATCAGCTATGGAGGTTCTACTGTAGGAATAAGCCTTGCTGTCCTAATGGAGAAACGAGGCCCAAAGAGGTGCTCACTTTCAGTGAAACAAGAGTAGAGACTTCTCCATCCCCAGCCCAAATCTGTCTTCACAAAGGCATCAGCCGCTACCTGCAAGGAGATGGTGGGTTGTGGGCCTGAGGGAGGGTTCACCTCTCTCTTCCAAGGCCAAGCCAAGCTGAACTTCAACTCTCCCCAGACCTCACAGGGTCAGAGTAACCCCAAAGCACCCCTCCTATGTGACAGTCCAAGAGCAGGCTATTGCCCCACAGCCAGGGCTCTCTTCCCATGGAGACGGTATGTCCTTCATAGATCTTGTTCCCTTTTTATCCTTATCACCAAATCCCCCCAAACTCTGTTTTGCTCATCATCCTGCCTTCATCTGAGGGAGAGCAAGGACTTGCATAATAAGCACTTGACTCGTCTCCAAAGCCAAGGTTTGTTCCAATGGCTTTGACTTTCAACCTCCCTATGTCTCCTTGAAAAGATGAACCGTGCTTTTGTACCACAGGACATGCCAGGAATAGCTCACATTGAGTGCTTTCAGGAGGGGGTGCTCATAGGAAGAGGCCGCAGGTCAGCGAGAC
The DNA here is from genome assembly GCA_963574655.1 of Perodicticus potto. NCBI lineage: Eukaryota > Metazoa > Chordata > Mammalia > Primates > Lorisidae > Perodicticus > Perodicticus potto. The sequence goes on along the minus strand of CAUYRH010011285.1, from coordinate 39,416 downwards.
AGCTCCAAGGGCCCATTAAGATGATGGACGCCTTTTTCCATGGTGCTTGGGCAAGATGTTGAGCTTCATTACTCATCTCTTCTGCAGGGAGGTCATGATGTGAGGAGGTTGTCCTGAGCTCCTTTGGCCAGAGCACAAGCTCTGGGGACCACACTCACATCCTTAGGAACAGAGAGGATGTGGGAACAGGACTGCAGAAGGCTTTAACTAGGGAGGGTCCCTGACTGCCAGGGCTTAGACAAAACAGATGCGGGTCCCTTCCACGCCACTGCAGCAAATTATAACATCTCTCCTTCTCTTCTCCTCTAAACTGGCAGGTTCTTCCAACAGTCTGCCACTTCCTATAATCAAAGGGAAACTCCCAAAGGCAAAACCAGATTTCTGACTAATTTAGAAATGTCTGAACACATCACATAAGCAAAAATAATAATAGCCACTAATTACCCTGTCGCTATAATGGCCAAATGCTGTGCCCAGGGCTTAATCCCACTTGCAGAGTAGGTGTGGCCACCTTGCTGCCCAGAGCCTTGCAGAAGTTAAGAGACTTGCCATTTGGTATGTAACTGCAGAGCTGGGATTAGAAACAACGGCTGTCTGGTTCCAAAGCCCACCACGCTCCTTCTGTGAGTGACATTATCTTTGTGGTTTAGAGGGTCAGAGTTTGCTGGGGCAGAAACAAAGAGGCTGGATTCAAGGCCTAGGAGAACCTGGGTCAGGCCTGAGCCAAATAACAGGAGTAGGTGACCTCTGTGGCTCCCACCTGGTGTTTCCGGGCTGGTCTCCATATGGGAGGCAGAACCCAGGCAAGGGTGGAGAGTGTGTAGACCCAGCACCCAGCACACCCTTCCATGACCAGAGGATTAGGAGCTAAGACCCTACTATGACTTCCCCCCCAGATCCTGGTGCTTCTTACAGAAAGCCTATGAGTATTGCCTCGCCCATTTCACAGATGGGGAAAAGGAGGCTTCGCAGGGTCACGGGGCCCCCAAAGACATGTAGATTCCACTGCAGACCTGCTGACTTCAGGACTGTGTGTCCTCCTGCTGCCTCTGGCTTTGCTCCCAAAGGGGCCCAACCCACAGGTACCTGTGCCTGGGTTATCAAGCTCTTGGGGCACTGACCAAACATGACTGTGTCCTATCTGCCTCATTCTCAAGTTACCTGTCGAAGCCTATGGGACCACGTCTGTGTAATTATTATTAAAAAGGACAATTTATAATCCTCTCACCATCAACCCAGGAATGGGTTTGGTGGCTGTGTTTGAACATTTCTTTTTCCTCCCCTCCGCTCCTGGAATATTATAATTATCCTTGTTTACACTATCGACTAGCTTTTTAAGGTCTTTCTGTGTAAATGCAGCAAAGATAAATTCCAGCCAAACTCCCGCCTGAATTATTCCAAACCTGAAATGCTTAGGGGTCAGCCTGAATGGGCTTTGACTGTACCTTGAGTCATCGCGAGAGGATGAATACATTACCCCTGACCTTTCCAAGAAGAACATGATGGTCCAGCCCCATCCACCGGGAAACGGTCTCATAAGATGAGCCTTTCCCTGGCCCCCACTGGGCCATGAGCCCCTGCCAGAGCCTGGAGATGAGCTCTTATTCTGAAAAGGACACACGCAGAAAGGTTCGCTCCTGGGTCTGTGCTGTGTCTGCAGTGGCAGCCCACGGCCGCCCTTCTCCCACCCTGGACATAGACCTGCTGGGTCAGAACTAACAGACTCCTTGGCCCTCTGCTCCCTGTGGGCTTTGGCAGGGAAGCCCCAGCAGAGATGGAAGGGAGGAGATTGAGACTGTGGTCTTTCTTTCTCTGGGCCTGTCTGCCAACTGGTCCCCTGGGCTAGCCATCCCCTCCACACAGGTCTCATCCCTCCTCCCCTAGCCCCTTTTACACCCAGCATCAGGGTACTGCACCTTTCCTTGAGGTCTCCCACATCCTGCCTGGTTTGCACACGGTCCCTCTGTTAGACTCCACCATCGTGTTGGCCATCAGATTCCTGGCCCAGGTCAGTTTGGGCCAAGGGAGCACTGATAATAGTAACAAGAGCAGCTGCCATTTGCTGCGAGTCTTACGTGGTCCAGTCACTTGCCATGTGTAATCTAGTACCATTTTTACAGTGACCCTTGGCAGAAGGTATCCCTGCCTCTCCAAGGAGGAAGCCAGAGTGATGGACGTTAAGAACACATCACTGTGTGTGCTGGTGCAGGATTAAAGGCAGGTGCAGCCTTTTCAGAAGCTTAAGTGCTGTCTGCTGAGCCACGTTGCCTACCAATGGGACCACGGTCACCGTGGAGGCACCCAGGACAGCTGCCACTCCTATGGTCAGCCCTCCTTGTCTCAGCACCAAAATGACTCCTTCAACTCCAGCCCCCTGATCCCTGGGTCTTCCCCAAAGACTGGATTCACCCTTGCTCCCTGTCAGCCATTTCGTGCCTCATACTCTCACCACCTACTCAATTGCTCTTTGAGCTCAATGATATCTGAACCTGGTGTCTTAGCCTCTCCCCAGCTTCTGTGCCTAGATCCACATCTCATCAGAGCCTTTGGCTATTTCCTCTCCTCACTGAACTAACCTCCTTCTCTCACCCTCCTGCGTCCATTTTGCAAAATTGTTCACAAGTTCCTGATAAATTAACAAGAGAAAAAATAAAACTACCTTCCTTTTAGTCAAGAAACAAAGAATATTACCTGTAGAAGTAATACACAAAGGAAACCGACACTGTTGAAGACAGCACTTGACAAAAAAGTTTAATTGGCCAATAATTAAATGTTCCTTTTTTTTTTTTTCTTGCAGGTTTTTGGCCAAGGCTGAGTTTGAACCTGCCACCTCTGGCATATGGGGCCGGTGCCCTACTCCTTTGAGCCACAGGTGCCACCTATTCCTTCTTATGTTTAGATCCATATAATGGAACCAAGGGACAGAAATAATGGCTAACACACAGACATACACACACTCTCTTACACACAAACACATTCACAATGGCAGAAGCTATAACCAGTAAATTATAAATGGACAAAAACCAGATCTACGAACTAGTTATAAAAGTTAAACAGAACTTATTTGATGAAAATCATTTCAATAAAATATAAAAAAAAAAAACAGAAAGGGACATTGTACTGTATTTTAAGAGGAATATTGAATTGGCAGGGCATAAAAAGGAATGAAATAATGTCTTTTGCAGCAATTTGGATGGAACTGGAACCATTATCCTAAGTGAAGTATCTCAGGAATGGAAAAACAAACAGCACATGTTCTCACTCTGTAACAATTGGGAGCTAATCGATGGGCACACACGGCTACGGAAAGATGTAAAGGTCATTGGAAATCAAGAAGGGGGCAGGGAAGAGGAGAGGAATAAAAACTCCCCTATATCCATCAGGTACAACAAACGCTACTTAGGTGATGGGCCCACTAAAAGTCTCAACTTAAACATCATAAAAGGTATTCATGTAACAAAAACACTGTACTCCCTTAATATTTTTAAATTGAAAAAATAAAATTGCCATGGTTTCATTCTGAAAAAGAGTTTCTCAATGGGAAACCTTCCTCCATGTTGGCAAATATTCAAGTGGGTGTAGGGTCACGACATCCTCGGTATCAAAGGGGCAGAGCCAGAAAGGGTAAGGACCTTGCTCTGCAGCCAGTGCAGTCATGGCCCACAGGCACCTGCCAATGCCACCTGCAGTTCCAGACCTCACTCTAGTCAATCTCCAGTTCAGGCGGGGCCTAGTGTCCAACCCCCTGACTCATCTCCCCCTCCCAGCCCCTCTCAGCCTGTCCTGATGTACCACGGATAGGACCTGTCCTCTCTTGTGTGGTTAGGACTTAAATCTTCTCTTGTCCTCTCACTGCTCACTTCAAGCCCAGACAAGCCCCAGGGACCTCTAAGTGACCTTAGCCCAGGAAGCATGGTTCCACTGACTTTGCCACAATCGGGCAAAAATGACCCAGACACTCATCACTGTCCCTAGAAAACTCCCAGGTGCTCCTTCAAACAAGATCCACAGGGGTCCATCCCAGACACCAGAGCTCTGAGATAGGAGCCAGGCAGACTCATTAAAAACATCATCAATAATAAAGCTCAATGTCTTAATTATCAACCACATGTCCAAATTTTATTTATTTATTTATTTATTTATTTATTTATTTATTTATTTATTTCTGAGGCAGGTCTCTGTTGTCCCAGTTGGAGTGCAGTGGCATCATCATAGCAACCTCCCATTTCTGGGCTCAAACAATCTTCCAGCTTCAGTCACCTGAGTAGCTGGGACTACAGGTGCCCACCACAATGCCTGACTAATTTTTCTATTTTTAGTAAAGATGGGGTCTCACTTTTGCTCAGGCCGTTCTCAAACTCCTGAGCTCAAGCAATCCTCTTGCCTTGGCCTTCCAGAGAGTTAGGATTACAGGTATGAGCCATTGCGGTCGGCCATGTCAGACATTCCTAAGGGCATCACATATAGGATTTCTGCACCTAAGATCAGTCCTGTGGGCAAGTACTAATCCCTTCTTACACAGAAGTAACTAGAGCTCAGAAAATCTGAACATCCAAAGTCACTCAGTTATTGAAAGAGGTGAAATTTGAACCCATACCTAAAGGGCTTTTGAGGCCCATTATGACCTACTCTGGTGAGGGGGACTCCTGCTGAGAACCACCAGTAATGGTAGAGAAATAGAAAATAGAAGTCTGTTAGATGGCTTCAGAAAGCTACCAAACAGCCACTGAGGTATCCAGAGAGGCCCAGAGTGCTGTTCCCTGCATGAGGCTGCCTTACTTTTGGAGCCCCTGAAGAAACTGCAGACCAGAAGAAAGGCCAAGTTGGGCTTTTGACAGATCCATAGGGATCTGGAAGAAATATGGGAATTTGTGGCCCACTGGTAAACATCCCAGGCTCCCAACTGAGACTCAAAGGGCTACACCCTAGCAGTAAGAGTGAACCAAATACTTTTTCTACTCTCACTGGGTCAGAAGCCCAATATTTGATTGGATTTGATCTAGGATTGTGAGGCCCCTAGCCTAGTAGGCTGTCAGAGCCAAGCATAAATCCTCTCTTAAAAACTGTAACATCATCCAGAGTTTCAAACTAAACTAGAGTGTTTAGAATACAATGTCTGGCATGAAATCAAAAGTAATGAGCATTTGAAAAGACCAGATGACATAACCAAAAACTAGGAGGAAAAACAGGCAGTGCAAACAACAGACCCACAGGAGATCCAAACAGTGGAGTCATCAGACACAGACTGTACATTCCTGTATAATTTCCTATTTAATAAGTAAAGGACAAGATTAAACTTTCCGCAGAGAGGGAGGGGGATGGGGTCTTCGTGTGTGATACACCTCTTGGAGGCAAGACACAATTATAAGAGGGACTTTGCCTAACAAATACAATCAGTGTTACCTGGTTTCTTGTACCCTCAATGAATCCCCAACAATAAAAATAAAAAATAAAATACAATAAAATAAACTTTTGGCAGCGAATATAAACTATGACAAATTGAAATTCTAGAACAGAAAAAAAGGAAATTAAAAACTCAAGTGGATACTAGAGCTAATTAGGCACAGTTGCAGGAAGAATTAGTGAACTAGAAAATCTATCAGAAGAAAATACGCAAAGTTCAATGAAACAAGAGGATGCAGGAAATAGAAAAGAGCATAAAAGACATATGGGATATGGTATGGGATATGGGATATCCGTATGGAGGGTACCATGCCTCTAGTTGACATCTCAGAAGCTGAGAGGGAGAGTGAAGCAAGAGCCTCATCTAAAGAGGGAAAAGCTGAGAATTTTCCCATGTGTGTACTCTTCTCATTTAATCCAGTCCAAATAAGGCAAGTCTCTTAGTTCTTCTGTCTTTGCCATCTTCATTCTATTTCCCATCTTTTGTTCCTGTTACATTTAAAGAATCAATATGGTTCAGAGATTGGCCACATGTTACACAGGTGAAACGAGGTAGCATTTGTTGGGGGTTTCTAGAAATTGGAAAGGGATGATCAAAGGAGATCCTCCCGGCTTGGTGTGTAGCACAGCAGTTACGGTGTCAGCCATATACACTGAGGCTGGCGGGTTCGAACTCAGCCCCAGCTAGCCAAACGACAATGACAACTGCAAGAAAAAATAGCTAGGTGTTGTGGTGGGCACCTGTAGTCCCAGCTACTTGGGAGGCCGAAGCAAGAGAATCGCTTAAGCCCAAGAATTGGAGGTTGCTGTGAGCTGTGATGCCGCAGCACTCTACCGAGGGTGACACACTGAGACTCCGTCTCAAAAAAAAAAGATTCCCCTGGGCAATAGAATGTGAGGTCTGGAACTAGAGCAGCTACTTTGTGATCATAAAAGAGTAGCCTTGCGAGGAAGGAAATTCCAGGGACAGAAAGTGGGTCCTGCTCTCATTAGGTACCCAATTAAGACATATACTGAAGCCAACAGACCCCCCCACACACAACTTTCTGACTACTGGGGCAATAAATTCCCTTTTAAGTTACTGTGAATCAGTTTGTGGTCACTTGCAACTAAAACAACCATAAGCAATATAAAATCTTGGAAACAAAATTGTTTTCCAGAAAACTTGTTATAATTTATAATTGTGTGTGTGTGTGTATCCTACAGTGTATGCAAAGACCTCTTACCCTAATATTTAGTCTTGTCACTTTTAAATCTTCTATTGATAGGCAAAACAGTAAAATTTTATCTTTAGTTTTAATTCACCTACTTTTAATTTCCAGAGAGGTTAAACTTTTAATGTGTTTATCAACAATTGAATTTCCTCTCTTATGTTGCTTTATCATGGTCATGATTTACTAAGACCTTGGTTTTTCTATTTCTTTCTTTGCTTCCATGGTTCAATTTAATTCAAATGAAAAAATGGGTTATTTCACAAACCTATCCAGACTGTGGGCCAGGCATTGCGCTGCAGGGGACAGGAGCCATAGGACTGGGTGGGACAGGCCTCAACGCTGGAGGGCCTGACCCTCTAGTGATGATGAGAAGACAGGAGGCAAACATCTGGTCCAAAATGCTGGTGACAGGCATGCAGGAAGACAAAAGAAGCCACCTTCACTAGGACGCCCTTAGATTTTATAACCTGAAATTATTTCCACCATCTAATTTTGTGATTTCTTCATATTTTTCTTTGCTTTTTTTCCCCCTCTGTCTATGCCTGCATTGTATTGATTGTGCTTCCTTTGTTCCTTTTTTTCTCTGTCCCACTGGTTTGAAAGTTAGACCCTCTATATCTCCATTATTTCAGTGCTAACCCACTAGATTTTAATATGCATAGCTATGGCTAATTGGCTTCTCTGCCCTTCAGCAAAATGATCTATGGAATTTACAATATTCTATTTTAATTAACTATGTAAGTTTTGTGGGTTTTTCTTTGGGGGGGGATTGTTGTTGGTGGTGGGTTTTTCTGTGGGTTTGTTTGTCTGTTTCAGAGATGGGGTCTCACTCACTCTGTTGCCCACGCTGCAGTACAGTGGCCCAATAAAAGTTCTCTGCAGCTTCCAACTGTTGGACTCAAGAGATTCTCTCACCTCAATCTCCCAAGTAGCTAGGGTTATAAGCATGCACTCCCACAAGGGTTAAATTTTAATTTTTTTTTTTTTTTTTTTTTTTTTTTGGAGACAGAGTCTCACTTTACTCTTGGGTGCAAAAGATCTTCTTTCCGTAGCCTCCCTAGTAGCTAGGACAACAGGCACCCACCACAATGCCCTATTGGAGACAGGGTCTCACTATGTTGCCCAGGCTGTTTACCATTTTTCGTGTTATTGTTATTTATTTATTTATTTATTTGAGACAGAGTCTCACATTGTCACCCTCAGTAGAGTGCTGTGGCATTTTAGCTCACAACAACCTCAAACTCTTGGGCTCAAGCAATTCTTTTGCCTCGGCCTGCCAAGTAGCTGGGACTACAAGTGCCCACCTCAACACCTGGCTATTTTTTAGAGATGGGGTCTCATTCTTGCTCAGGCCAGTCTTGAACTCCTAAACTCAAGCAGTCCACCTGTCTCAGCCCCCTAGAGTGGTAGAATTACAGGCATGAGGCACCTCACCTGGCCCTCATTTTTCATGTTATTGTTGCATAATATTTCACTTTCACCTGACTTTTAACCCTTCCACAAATTATTATTTGTTTTTACAATAAATATTTATTTAGACTTACCATCATGCTCCCCAAGTTTTTGCTTGCTTTACTGTCTCTATCACATCACTTCTTTCTGAATTCAGTTTTCTTACTAAAGATCCTTTACTAATTCTCAAATAAGAACCTGTGAGTTGGCTCGGTGCCTGTGGCTCAACCGGCTAAGGCACCAGCCACGTACACCTGAGCTGGCGGGTTCAAATCCAGCCCAGCCTGCCAAACAACAATGACGGCTGCAACCAAAAAATGGCCGAGCGTTGGGGCGGGCACCTGTAGTCCCAGCTACTTGGGAGGCAGAGGCAGGAGAATCACTTGAGCCCAGGAATTGGGGGTTGATGTGAGCTGTGATGCCACAGCACTCTACCCAGGGTGACAGCTTAAGGCTCTGTCTCAAAAAAAAAAAAAAAAGAACCTGTGAGTAATAAACCCATTTGATCTTTGTTTGAAAACTATTCCAACCTCATTCTATTTTTTTCTTTTTTTGGAGACAGAGTCTCACTATGTCACCCTCGGTAGAGTGCTGTGGCATCACAGCTCACAGCAACCTCAAACTCTTGGGTTTAAGTGATTCTCTTGCCTCAGCCTCCCAAGTAGCTGGAACTATAGGTACCCACCACAACAGCCAGCTACTTTTTTGTTGTAGTTGTCATTGTTGTTTGGCAGACCAGGGCCAGGTTCAAACCCACCAACTCTGGTGTATGTGACTGGCACCCTAGCTGCTGAGCTACAGGCACTGAGCCCCAACCTCATTATTTTATTTCATTTTATTTTATTTTGTTTTATTTTATTTTTTTATTTTATTTTATTTTATTTTTTTATTTTATTTTATTTTATTTTATTTTATTTTATTTTATTTTATTTTATTTTATTTTTCTGTTGAGACAGAGTCTCACTTTATCACCCTCGGTAGAGTACCGTGGAGTCACACAGCTCATAGCAACCTCCAACTCCTGGGCTTAGGCAATTATCCTGCCTCAGCCTCCCGAGTAGCTGTGACTACAGGCACCCGCCACAACACCCGGCTATTTTTTTGTTTTGTAGTTCGGCCGAGGCCGGGTTTGAACCTGCCACCTTCGTTATATGGGGCCGGTGCCCTCCTCACTGAGCCAGGGGCACCACCACCCCCAACCTCATTCTTAAATGGCTGTTAGCTGGACATCAATGATCTCTCTCTCTCTTTTTTTTTTTTTTGAGACAGAGCTCAAGCTGTCACCCTGGATAGAGTGCTGTGGCATCACAGCTCACAGCAACCTCCATTTCCTGGGCTCAAGCGAGTCTCTTGCCTCCGCCTCCCAAGTAGCTGGGACTATAGGTGCCCGCCACAATGCCTGGCCATTTTTTTGGTTGCAGCCGTCATTGTTGTTTGGCAGGTCCAGGCTGGATTTGAACTCGCTAGCCAGGTGTACGTGGCTGGCGCCTTAGCCCGTTGAGCCACAGGTGCTGAGCCTGCCATAATGTTTTAACCAAAGAAGTGTTCGATGTTATGAGAGTTTGAGACCCAATAATCATGAAGAAATAATTTATTTTTGTTTTTTATGATATTTTAAATGCAACTATTAATTACAATCGATAGAGCTTATTAGTAATTCTTTTACGAGTTAATAATTCTTTCAAAGTTACTTTTTTTAGTAATTCTTTTAAAGTGGGGCACTATAAATTTTACAGATAGAACTGGCAGAGACCTTGAACCGGGTAAGTCTCTTAAGGTTGTACAGCACTAAGGGTAAAGCCAGGCACTGAGGCTGGACAGCAGGACCTCTGATCCTGCATCGTTAACCATGACAATGGGTCACCATTTTCTGCAGAGAGGTCACAGCCCCCTTGGAAAAACAAAGTAGAAAAGAAAAACATCTCTCAGAAACACCCTGCCCAAATAAAACCCGTATGCACATTTATTTCGATGTTTCCTATAAGGACTTTTTCCCTAAAGTCCGATCTAGACACAGAACCCCACAGCCGATTTATCTGCCTGATGTATGGGCATATGCACAGTAGGAAAGGAATTCAACAGCTATTGGCTATGCATGGAGTAACAAACCCACCTGGAAAAAGAACTGTTCTGGAAAATCCAGAACTTTCTCTGTCACTAAGTGGAGGAGGGGAACAAGCGATGTAGTTGTGAGTGGCCAATCTCAGCAGGGACCTCAAACTGGTTCGAGTGAATGAGGAGGCCAGCTCCTTTGGGGAGCCAGAAAGGTGGCCGGACACCAGCCTCTTTGTCCCCCTTGACGCTGGCTGCCCCTGTCCCGCTACCAACAGGCAAGGAAGAACATTGACACTGCTGCCAATCACCAGAACCTCCAGTTTTTAGATTGACCCAGAACCAAAGGGTTGTTGCAAGGCTAAATATAATACAGTCATATTTTGATTCCTTACAAAGTAAAAAAAAAATACTTGTTATACCTGAGCATAACTGTACTTACGATGTAATTACTATTCAGGTGAGGACAGTAGCGAGGGAAATTGATTGACAAACTGTCTAGCTGGGTCTAGGTATTTGTTTATTCTAATTATGAAGAAAACATAAGAGTCTTATGGATATTATTGTTTTTTAAGTGGGTTTAGGGAAAACCGACTGAAAGTCATGGTTGCAGACAACATTCTGGGACTGCTGCTAGGCAGTATGTATTTCCCACCACTCCTGAACGTGGTCAGATATAAATGGCAGCACAGACATTTAAACGCTATTCTTGTTGGAAAAAAAAGTAATTAATTGGTGTTATACACAGCAGACTTCTCTATTTATTATTAATTTTTTTTTTGGTACCCACCATAGCTTTAACTACCTGTAATTGCTCTCAAAATCAGGCTGCTCATAAGTTCTGCATTCTAGACAGTGATTATGCATCAATACCCTGATCTATCACTTTCATTGTTTTAGTCACTTGCATGTGTAAATGTGCATTTAATTCAAACAACAAACTAGATACTTCCCACTATTCCTTTCTAACAACATGTGCCTTTTTAAGGCATAATGTGGATGATTGAGATTTTCCTTCCTTTGCTTTTATTTGGGTAAATAAAAGTACATTGCTGTGGGCTTTTTTGTTGACTATTAGGTAGAAGCAACGGCATCAGGTGTACAAGGATTTGGGTTTGTTACTGATCAGAATTTTACTAGGTGTCTCCACAGAACTGCATTTGCTACCTCATTGGACGAGCTGAAGTCTGCAGAAATCCCCTTACAGAAATCTCTCAGTGGATTAACAGGAGCCCATTCTTTCACCTCATTCACAACTTGCAGGTTTCTGTCCTCCCAAGTTAGACACTGGAACTGTCTCCTGAATTACTGAACTCCACTACGCATTTACTCTCAGACAAGGCATTGTATGTCTGAGTGAATTTCAAAACTAAAATTCAAAAGCCTTCTCGGGACATCTGGTAGGAATACATTAGCTCCACCTTGTCCTTGTAGATGACACTACTATTTCGTTTCTGATCTCTTATGCATGCAGGTAGAAATTCTTTATTTCCTGAATAAAATAAGCTTCCTTGAAAGCCAGACAAATGATGATACCCTTTATTCCTTTTCAAACTTGCTTTTGGATGTGACAGTCTAATTTGTAGACCAAAGAGTTTTTTTTTTTTGAGACAGAGCCTCAAGCTGTCACCCTGGATAGAGTGCAGTGGCATCACAGCTCACAGCAACCTCCAATTCCTGGGCTCAAGCAAGTCTCTTGCCTCTGCCTCCCAAGTAGCTGGGACTATAGGGCCCGCCACAATGCCCAGCCATTTTTTGGTTGCAGCCGTCATTGTTGTTTGGTGGGCCTGGGCTGGATTCGAACCCGCCAGGTCAGGTGTACGTGGCTGGCACCTTAGCGCGTTGAGCCACAGGTGCCGAGCAGGCCAAAGAGTTTTAAATGAAAAAATGGAATTAAAAAATGCATTCATACTCATAAAAAATAAATCAAGTCACATCTTTGGTAATCACTTTTTTGGTTGCATAGCCTTCATAGAATACACACACAATGTTTTAATTAAACTGGAGACTATATTGTCTGATGATAAACTACGTTGTCATTCATTTTAAAAAGTTTAAAAATTAGATAGAGGCTTGGCGCCTGTGGCTCAAGCGGCTAAGGTGCCAGCCACGTACACCTGAGCTGGCGGGTTCAAATCCAGCCCAGGCCCGCCAAACAACAATGACGGCTGCAACCAAAAAATGGCTGGGTGTTGAGGCGGGCGCCTGTAGTCCCAGCTACTTGGGAGGTGGAGGCAGGAGACTCGCTTGAGCCCAGAAGTTGGAGGTTGCTGTGAGCTGTGAGGCCACGGCACTCTATCTGGGGTGACAGCTTGAGGGTCTGTCTCAAAAAAATAAAAATAAAATAAATAAATAAAAATTAGATAGAAACCAAATTATATTGAGCCAAATTAATGTTTAAAACTACTGATTTTCTTCATTAATTCTTTTTCCTAAGGCTTTCGTATGAAATGGGCACATACCATAGAGCCGAACTAACTCAGAGTTCGTCTTATTCCCTTTCTTTTTCAAGTAAAGTTTTAGTGAAGTCATAGGGATTTCTCCCTAAGTAAAAAAGTTCCAGTAATTTTACATTTACTGAGGGACTTTAGTGATCACAGATATTCAGTGAGACTAGGACTCACGATGAAACAATCAAAAAGAAGATGGTGATGACAAAGGATCTTTCCTCGTCCTCCTGAAGGAATTCTCAGTCCCCACATTAACCCATGCACATGTGTGCACAGGCTCACACACACATACACGAAGAGTTCTTGTTTCGGATAAGTACGTGAATATAATAAAAACTGGAAAACTGAATGTTTAAGAACTGAAGGATCCTTTGGAAGTAGAGGGACCAGATTTACAGTGGGATTTATTTTTAGAGTTTCTAGAAATATCACAAAGTTAATAATAGCATAGCTTGTCAGCAGATAAAGTGGTCCCAAGTTTGATCAAGTAAATGTTATTGCACAAAGATTATTTAACCAATGCTTACTAGTTCTTTACTGGAGTTTTCGCTGAAACAACTTTAGGAAGTTGTTTGGGGAAGAGGTGTAGGAAACTGAGATTGGTGAAGCATGGTATCTGTCCATATAGAATAGAACCAGTAAAAACCAAGGCAGGAAATGCCACCAGGAGAAGGGACAGAGGACGGAGGGTGGTGAAAGCAGGAGGGATTGTCTCAAGGGAGCAAGCCACTGTGGGTCCCAGTGGCATTTTCACCCTGTCACTAGTCTCACTTTTAGCCAGTTAAGTGAGACATACTATCACAGTATGTACTTAGCTTCTACTTACACGTCAATTCAGGAGAAAATAAATGGCTATCTGACATATATCTGTACAGGGTGTCCATAAAGTTACTTGGCAATTTACAGTGTGAAGTGTATGCTCACTTCTCAAGGGGCCCCCGAGAAGGAGAGCTTTCTTCAGAAGACAGTGGCCAGGGCATTTGCAAGAGTGCAGAATGCCGCCCGTTTAGGTAGTTATTGTGAAGGAGGAGGGGACAAGAGAAGGAAAGGGGCGGGTCTGGGACCCAGTGTTGGCTGTCGGCACAGGAATGACCCCTATTCTCCACATGTGCTGTGTGCACAACCCCGGCTACATTCATGGGTTCATGTGAATGTCGCCTCCCTTCCTCACCCTATTAATTGTCTGCTAAAATGACAATCACTCCAGTCAAGCAATGCTCATGGAAAAAAGGAAAGGAGATCAACTTTTTCTAAAAGTTTTCTTTTTCTTTTCTTTTTTTTTTTTAGTTTATAAAATTTTAATTTACAAATGTAAAAAGTTACATGTTTTCCTTTGCTTCTTTTGCTCTTCTTTCTCTACATCACTCTTTTTCTTATCTTTATCTTTCTCTTTGTCCTCTTTTCTATCCTTTTTGCTCCCTTCCTTTTCCTGCTCTTCCTTCTTCTCTGCATCCCAGTTGGCAATCTTGTTGATGAGGTTGCGTAGGGCGACCACAGAATGGAGGAGCAAGGCCAAGTACACCACCACCATCTGGTCGTTGGTCTTCAGATAAAAACCCTTGACAAACTCCTGCAAGCTGACATTTGGCAGCAGGTTGAAGACATCCTGCAGCTGGTAGATGATCTGGTGGTTGATGGGCAGCTTGCCTGTGGCTACTTTTTCCAAGTAGCTCCTGATAATCCAGAAGCTTGGAATTCAGTCCCTTCAAACCATGGACTTGGTCTGTGATCCGTTGGGAAAGAGCGCCCACCGTAATATCTTTGATGTCTCTTAACAAGTGTTCCACTTCAACTTCCTCAGCTTCCTCTGCTTCAATTTCACTGGTCACGTGCTCAAATGTTTTCAAAGTTGGAGTTCCATCATTATGAACTTCTTCCACTGAAATATATACTTCATTGTATATCGAAGCAGTACCCTGAACCCCATAAATGCATCAATGTACAAAGTTATGATTTAACAAAAAATAATTTAAAGGCTCAGCGCCTGTGGCCGAAGTGGCTAAGGCACCAGCCACATACACCTGAGCTGGAGGTTTCTAATCCAGCCTGGGCCCGGCAAACAACGACGGCTGCAACCAAAAAATAGCTTTGAGGCGGGCGCCTGTATTCCCAGCTACCTGGGAGGCAGAGGCAGGAGAATCTCTTGAACCCAGGAGTTGGAGGTTACTGTGAGCTGTAATGCCACAGCACTCTACCCAGGGTGACAGCTTGAGGCTCTTTCTCAAAAAACAAACAAACAAATAAATAAATAAAAAGAAAAGGAAATATATTGGCTCGACGCCTGTGGCTCAACGGGCTAAGGCGCCAGCCACATACACCTGAGCTGGCTGGTTCGAATCCAGCCCAGGCCCGCCAAACAACAATGACAGCTGCAACCAAAAAATGGCCGGGCGTTGTGGCAGGCACCTGTAGTGCCAGCTACTTGGGAGGCAGAGGCAGGAGACTCGCTTGAGCCCAGGAATTGGAGGTTGCTGTGAGCTGTGATGCCACAGCACTCTATCCAGGGTGACAGCTTGAGGCTCTGTCTCAAAAAAAAAAAAGTTAAGGAAATATATGCTTCTGTGGGCAGGCCCAGGTCCTTTGGCTTCACATCAATAGTGACCAACACTGAGTTAGGGCAGTATCTTTTCATGAGTTCATTGATGGTGATGTCATTCTTGTGTAGTTTAGAGCTTGTGTGGTACCACCCAACTATTCTTTCCCTGGCATTAACTTTCTTAAACATTCCATACATATTTTCCAGATAATCACTGTCTAAAAACCAGACAGAATCATTCTTGTCATCTACACCAAAGGGCACTGCAAAACAGTTGGGTACAACAAGTACTTTCTTTTGCCATGACCCCAAGAGCACAGTGACAACACGCTTCTGGTTTCCAACCTTGCCGGTTCGGTGGAAATGATCCAGCACCAGAGCAGCAGCAGGGGGTGGACCACCACCTTCTGGGCCGCCAGCTCAGGCATCACAACACACCCTGCCCGCCAGGCTTGGCTCCCTGGGACCCGCAAAATCTGGCAGCGGCTCCTCTAGGCCCAGCTCCTCTTCTGGTTCAACAGCAGCCCTCTTTTTTTTTTTGACACCATCTCAACTTTCCTTTCTTTTTTAATAAACTGATTTGCAAATAGGCCTAACCTCATTGGTCAGCCTTAGCTATTTATAGAAGCAGGGAACCATTCCTGCTATTACTATTATTACATTTTAATCTTCTTTTCCTATGTTTCCAATAGCATCTATACAATCTTTCAATTCTTGTCTGGTGATAATAAATCATTAAAAAATGTACCAGAACCCTGTGTGCTTATCTCTACACCATTTGGAACATATGTGAATAAATCGAACACTACTGGCTCATTGCTTTCCCTTCTTTCTTTCTCTCCCCCCTTGTTCTTAAAAGTCCTGTTTGGAATCAGTCCCTAAAAGAGCTGGGCCTCTGAGTTACGTCTGATGCTGGGAGGTACGCTTCAACATCTTCCACATGGCCTTGATCTAGACAGCGAGCCACAATCTAGCCAACCCATTTTGTGGTTTAAGTGACCTAGAGTCTGGGGCCTATCTTTGTTGAAGATTTTCTTTAGGCTCCACATTGCTATTAAACACCCCAGTTTGGGCATTGCACAGATAGTTCATAGATGACCATGGGGAATCCAGCTACACTGACGGGAGCAGAAGCTAAAATATCTCACTTGTCTTGACATAGATCAAAGAACATCTTTCCCTTTCCTGGAAACCCGGTTGCCAGCCTCTTCCAGCTAGGGGCCCCTGGTAAGTGAGAGGGAAATAACTCAGGCTCATCCCAAGAGAGGCCTCCCTGGAAAACATGGGAAAGACTTTCCCAGAAGGAGTTTGCTCCAAAGCATAAAAGGTTCAACCTCCAGCCTCTCACTCAAAAAAGTTTTAAAAGCCTTTTTAAGGAAACAATTTAAACCCAGCTGCACCTATCGATCAGTGATTTGATTTTGCTTTGTTAGGAGGGATTTGTAATCTGCTTTTAAATGTTTTTTGTTCCTGGTCTTCTTTGATAGCAAGTTCTGCCTGAGGCTACTTCTCGAAACTCGTCACTGGAGCTTTCAAGTCTATGTGAATAACTAGAATAATTTTAATCTGTACCTTTCCCTTTTTTCCCCCTGCTCCCTTCCTCTACCCCTCTGTATGCAGAAGAAAATGTTAGGGGGCTGTAAGAATTTTTCATCATATTCTGCCAAACCTAAAACCTATGAAAAGGAATCAATCATCTGTGTGTGTGGTTTTTTTTTTTTTTTTGAAAGGAGAAAGCAAGACAGCAAATTCTATTTACAAAGTCAGAGAAAGTCAATCAGATTTCATTTTCTCAAACACAATCAGTGAGTCTCAAAAAGTATGCTTTTAAAGCCTTGTCTCTGCTACAGTTAAAAAACTGGATTTCAAAAAAACACCTCTGAGTCATTGTGGAATGTACTATTTTCGTAACAGAGATAGGTTTTATGAAAACTTTTTTACTTAAAGCTTTTAAAGGTTGTAATCATGCCTTCCATGACATTGTGAGCTATTAATTTTGTCTTCTAAAACTACCATAAAGGAGAGATTGGTCTTATTATTATAGCGTGAATGAAAAAAATAGAAACTATGCTCCTAATTTAACTAATCACTTCTAATATTTCTCAAGCTTATGGAAACCAAAAACACTTAGAAGATAAATCTGTTTTTTTTTAATTTTCTTAATGAAATGCACACATGCTATTTTTATAATGTAAGCATATGCTTACACATGTATGATCTCTACAAGTTTATTTAGTAAGAAACCAAATATGTGACAAAAACAGACTTTTCAAGTGGGGCTCTAATTGTCATTCACACACGTTCTACAACAGATCATTACTGAATGTTTATAGGTCCTGCACAGAATGACTTTACACCCAAGAAGAGGATAACGTATCTTCATTGTTTATAAAAATGACAGCTCCTAATGGACCATATTAGCTTTAACACAAACTATTAAATCCCCTTCATTAAATTTTTTGTGTGTTCTATTTCAGCATCTCGTTAGCTCTGGGAAGTAGGTGCAAACTCCTAAGGAAACATGAGCACACATTGAGACGATTATAGATCATGGTTATTAGATAAGCCTCGGGAGGATGTTTTTCTTGGGTTGCTCACAAGCATTTTGAAAGAGTCGTGTTCCAGGTTTGAGGTCCCATGTTTCTTCCTCTTAAACTATGAGCAGCTGTAGCACATGACCTACTTCTGTAGAGCCCTGTAATGATTTCCTTCCTTCGGAGGCTTCAGGAGTCCTCCTTCTGCCCTGTGAAAAAAGGGACAAATATTTTAATCCAAGCAAAATGCTGAAGCAGGTTTTGTTGGTTTCAGGGAAGAAACTCAATACAGCCCCAGCACTGAGTGTAGGCCTCAAATTGGAACCATCTGGGCTGCAGAAGGGCTCCGAGACCTTTGGGGAAGCAGAGACAGCCTTGCCTAGGGCTGCGGCCCATACACCTGCAGAGATGGCCCATGGCTCCACAAGCTCTGGACGCATCCAGGAATCGGAGCTGTTGGCAGGGGCAGAGAAGCCCTCACTGCCTGGCACTAGCAGTGGAGACTATCATGCAAGGAGTGGTGACAACTGCTCGGGAACGACTTATTACGTAAATATTCCTCATAAGGAAAGGAATGCCTCGTTATTTGGGGGGAACATGTTTGACACATAGCAGACAGAAATATATTTCCTAAATCTTTTTAGCAGAGAAGATAGGGATTGAAAGCCATGTTTCAAAAGCAATGCACACCCATTTGGTATTCTCCATAATCTTTTGATTTTTTTGTTTGTTTGTTTGTTTGTTTAGAGGGCTATTATCATTGTTGGGTAGTTTTCTTTCCCAACTAAGTGAAAGCACTTTTCAATTGTGCTGTAGTATCTAAACAGAAGGCTAGCTCCTGTGAGGTTATTTTATTATTATTTTTGTTTTTTCGCAGATTTTTTTATTTTGGCCGGGGCTGGGTTTAAACCTGCCACCTTCAGCATCTGGGGCCAGCGCCCTACTCCTTTGAGTGAGCCACAGGCACTGCCCTTTAAAAGTTTTTTATTGTAAACTCTGTACAGGTGAGGAATCAGAGTATCAACTCAACTGTCTCCAAATAAAAAGTACAAGGATCTTTACTTAGTCAAAGACTAGATATCTTACCATTGAATTTTGAAACCAGCTTGGAATGTATTTTCTGGAAAGGAAATGGGACATAAAGAACAGAAAGGAATTTTGCACGAGTTGTGTATTTAATAAATATATTTTCCAAATATTGCTTGATGAGGAATACATCACTTACAATCTGGATCTTAAATTATTTACTGTGGTTAGAAGCATAATGATTCCAGTGTGGCCATTATAGAAACTTAAATAATATGATCAAATTTGATATCCTGAGAGTAGGAGCCTGTGTCAGTCTCCTTGCCAAAGTTAGAGGGTGATTTATTGAGAAAGGATCCGTCTCTGGAAAAGGTGGTAATTCAGGGAAATTATAGGGGAGGCTGTCGAAATTTTGAGCTTTGTTAAATCCTTAGAGGTGTAAATTAATCTGGTTTCTTCTAACTAATCTTCTCAAGAAACCAGTGGACCATATTTTTTGCTTATTATAAGTAAATTTATTGGCTTATTGTAATTAAACCTATTGACCGATGGAAAATACAGTCACAGTGTAGATTATATACGGGACACAAATTTTGTCTATTTTTAAAAATCAAGAATTACCAGCAAGAATACATTCTTTTTAAATTCCTGAAAGAAAAATAGGCATTTAAAAATAATATCTAGATTGCAAGTCTTACAGAACATCTCAAATTTTTAATAAGTTCTGAGGGTATATGTTGTACAAAGCTTCCAAGCACATTGTTCGGGGCTACGAGACTGTAGTTCTGAGCTGTTGTCATGCTCACTTCATCCGAAGCTGGCTGGGAGGGGACAGGAGAGTTGTGTGCATTGGGCTCACTTTTTTTGCCCTGTTCCAAATTTATATGCATGAATCTAAATTTTTAACCAAATCTTTGTTCCCTTTCCTCTTGAGCCTGCTTCACACTCCTGCCCACACACCCAGCTGCACCCAGATAGCTTCTCCCCCCTCCCTACCCAACAGCTTGCACCACTGTTCAGCTACAGGGGAGACTTACTGGAGCTGAGCGGGCTTCCTCCCGGCTTCCTGTGGAAAGCCAGTCAGCCGAGACTGGGAAAGGCCAGCTACCAACTGCCAGGAGCCAGGTGAAAATCAATTGGCGAGCCCGGTATGGGGGCAGCCTCCAGACATCTTCTCCCTACCATTTAAGGCTATTATTTTGATACCTATATTAAGGGCTTGGGTCTCTCTAGAAAACACTGGCGCTGTCTCATTCACGTAGCTCTGCAAGAATGCTCACACCCAGTGTCTGGGCCACGTTGGCCCATTGGCTCCACTGAGTTGTGAGTCTCTAAAAGGTATCAATGCCTAGACTCAGAAAAGGAAGACATTCTGTGGGTGGGTCTTCATGAATACTTTTAATACGAGGTTTGACATCTTCAGCGAAGCCCCTATATTAAAACAATGATTCTAACAATGTCAACATTCTGCTGGTTTTATGTGGAAAGCACCAATCTCCACAAATGGGAACTAATGAATACAAAATATACATTTATTTGACAGAAAAGCCCACAGTGTTCTCGGGAAAGGCAAACAATTGAAAGTGGACAATTGCAGACTGATTTATGAACTGGGAAGGCAGTTCCAATAAAAAAAAATTTTTTTTTTCTGTTGGCCAAACTGGTCAGAGGTGATGAAGACTGACTTCCCAGGCCTTTGCTGCCAAATCTTAACTGCCTGAAAACTTACAGAAATGCTTGATTAAAACTAGAATCACAATCTCCAGTTGCCTTCAGCAAACCACAGCACAAGGGTGGGAAAAACAGTGCCAGGTTGCAGTTTAAGTATAGTTACTTGGCGCCTGCTGAAAGTACTGCTCCCTTCCTGTTTAATTATTAATTCAACTTTAAAGCCCCAAGGATCTGGACTCAGCACCAGCTTCACAAGGCAGTACAGAAACAAAATGCTTCCAGAATTGGAGGGAGGGGGGATAGAGGAAGAAAGAATCTAACATTTCAAGAAACATCACCACATGGGGCCGGCAAGCGGGGGGTGGGGTTTGGAGGTGGAAAGACCCAGGGTGGAGAAATTCAAAATAAAATAAACACACACAAAAGCAAGGTTATTCACGGCCACTGGCACGGGGCTGCAAGCTGCACCGCAAGCCGGAAGTGATCTGTTTGGGAGGCAGGCTGGGTGCCCGCAGGCTAGTGGGGACCCGGAGGGTAATGGGCTCAGTCTCTGGAAAAGGAGAGACTCAGCCTCGCTCTACATTAGTGGCCTCTGCTCATTAGTCAGGGCACGGGGCTGGAAAAAGCATCAAAGGTGGGCACTGGTCCCTGCCTGCGCTAACTCATCCTGCACCCCACACCCACCCCAGCTCCACGGTGCTCCCGGCAGGGAACGGCCTAGACAGCCCTGATGCGAGCGCGGAAACCAAGCAAGTTTCTGGATTTAAATACACAGTTGCAGAAGGGCACACTCTCACGGCAGCAGGTAACTGCGAAAAGTAGCCAGACACCGAGTGGGATACCTGCGGAGTGCTTTGCGATTTTTATGAAGTGTTTGCTTTCTCTGAGTTGGTGAATCCACCATGGAAATTGAGACACTGTAGATGCTAAAAATAGGCAGAAGCCACTTAAAGCCCATCACGTCTCTTACGGCACACAGGGTAGGAGGAAGAATATTTCCAGACACATCCGTGTGCAGACCCATCTCCCTCCAAGCACACATCTGGTATGAAACCGTTTGGACAGTCCTTTTGTACACCAAGCGATCTAGGGTTCCCCAAGCATGGCCAAGGAGATGGTTGCAACAGCAGTGAACAGATCAATGGAATGAAATGAAGGCCCGAGTGGCCAAAGAAAAGAGGAATGCTCTTTAAATATCAAATTGTATTTACTTTTTGTTTATTATTATTAATACTATTCTTATTATTATAAAGAAGACGTGGCTCACTCATATTCTCTGAGATTGTAGTTTGACATTTGGAAAAAGATATTCCCATAATTGAGGTCAGTATTTTTCCTAATCCTTGAAAAGGGATGTTTTGAATACTCTATAATTATCAATTCTTTATATTTTACTTGATACCCACGTTAGTTATAAAAAGTTTAAAGTACACCTCCTCCGTATCTGTCTCCCTCCACTTCAGATGGATGGCATTGCCTTGAAAATGCAGCAGCTGTGGTTTAAAAGTAAGATTTTGTATTCTTCTTGACTGACCCCTTAAGATTGTGCCAAACTTAAGTTTGAAATTGGTTTCCAGTTATTAAATAATTTCAAAACCAGAAGGTCAATATGTCTTCTCTAGTCTTAAGTCAGTGAATGTCTAGTTGTTGAATTTTATTTTTTGTTTCCAAGTTTAGTGTCAAGCTAATACCCTCATTTTCTTACAAAGCTCCTAGTGGCGTGGGTCCCTGAGGGAGCTGACCTCAAGGCAGTTACCTAACCTCTCAGTGCCTCAGTTGACTTGTCTATAAAATGGCAATAATCATCTTTCATATCTCACAAGGTTGTCATAAGGATTTTTTGTCTTCAGGCTGGCCTCCCACTCCAGAGCAGTGCAGTGTTCCCCTCCTCGCCCGGCTGCAACACTTTCCTTAACTGGCACTCCTGAGATATGATGATTTAACTCACTTTGTGTGTCTCAAGCTTTCATGTGCCCCATTCACATTACAGGTTAGGTGAGTTTTATGTTTATTTATTTATTTTGAGACAGAGTGTCACGTCATCGCTCTCGGTAGAGTACTGTGGCGTCATAGCTCACAGCAACCTCAAACTCTTGAGCTCAAGAGATCTCCTTGCCTCAGCCTCCCGAGTAGCTGGAACAACAGGCGCCCTCTACAACGCACACTAGGGGTCTCGGTCTTGCTCAGGCAGGTCTCGAACTCCTGAGCTCAGGCAATCTACCTGCCTCAGCCTCCCAGAGTGCTAGGATTACAGGCATGAGCTGCTGTGCCCAGCCCAGAATAGATGAGTTTTGAAGAGCAGTCTATTGAATTTCTATAAAGCCCATCATATTTGCAACCCACTGGAGGGCTTTCTCTCTGAAGGAGCCAAAACAGTGACTGCTTTATCATAGCAAATTCCTTCATAGTGAGGAAAATTATCTATCAGCTTATCCTTTAAAAAAAAAAAAATTCAAGGCTTGGTGCCTATAGCTCAACGAGCTAAGGAGCCAGCCACATACACCTGAGCTGGTGGGTTCGAATCCAGCCCGAGCCCGCCAAACAACAGTGACACCTGCAACCAAAAAATGGCCAGGCATTGTGGCAGGCGCCTCTAGTCCCAGCAACTCAGGAGGTGGAGGCAGGAGATTCGCTTGAGCCCAGGAATTGGAGGTTGCTGTGAGCTGTGATGCCACAGCACTCTATCCAGGGTGACAGCTTGAGGTTCTGTCTCAAAAAAAAAAAAAAATACATTCAGATATTTCTATGAGGCAGGGTTTTGTAGTGGAGAGAACCCTGGACTATGAAACAAGCCAGTGTCCCAGCCAGTCTGGCATTAACAGCAAACACAGGGACAAACCTGGGTTGTCTTGGGGTGCACTGCTGCTGAAGGAGGAGGTCACAGTGCTTCTCGGGGTACACTGTATCTGTGGGGAACCACATTTCGGTGGAGTGGAGGGGAGACCCAGTCACACACAGAGACCCTCTACGTCCATGCAGACTATGATAAGGGGTAAAAATAGAGCCAGGAATTACGTGGACCAGAAGATTTACAAGGCCGGTACAGCTCCACAAGTCCCCGATTCCACCTGAATCACGAATTCACCAGTGTCCAGGTTCGTGCACAGTCACTGGCTCTGTCACTACATACTCACTGGGTCCCGTTCATTCCTCTCCATCCTGACCTCTGTAATACAATCTACAGGCAATTGGTGGTATCAGATATCGTGGAGGTAAGCACCCATGAACAGAGACGTGCCCCACAACAGAGAAAAGATGTGATCCCGTGATTGAAAGGTGGACCCCAAGCGCAACTCGAGGTAATCAACGTATTTCCTGGGGCAAGTGTATTCTGATCAAGATTTACCCACAAGAGTTTAAAATGTGTCAGAAATTAGAGGATAAAACAGAGGAAGATGAAGGAAATGGCACACCCTGTTTTCTACCTTTTTTGTGATTCTCCATCCCTGGGTTTGAAAAATGGTGCACCAGAGGTCACGAGTGAGGGCTGATGGGGCTGATCTTCACCTGTTTTCTTATCTGAAAAGTGGAGATTCCGGCCTCTGAAGGGAAGGTTGCTTTAATAACCAGGTAAATTGATCATGTAAATCTCTTGGCAGAATATGCAGCACTTCAGTTGGTGTCAGCCTTACGATTGAGATATGAGCTGTGTAATCAAAGAGCTAATGACTACGTTACGTTACCTAAGTGGTATTACTAAGCTGAGTTTGTTTGCCCTTTGCCTTAGTTTGCTAGGGCAGCCATGACCAAGTACCACCTGGAGGCTTAAATGATAGAAATGTATTTCCTCACAGTTCTGGAGGCTGGAAGTCAGAGGTCAAGGTGTGGGCAGGGCTGGTTCCTTCTGGGGCCTCTTTCCTTGGCTCGTAGGTGGCTGCCTTCTCCCGTGTCCTCACAGGCTCTTCCCTCTGTGCGTGTCTGTGTCCTAATCTCCACTTCTTATTTGGACACCAGTCAGATTGGATTAGGGCCCACACCAATGACTTCATCGAACCTTAATTATCCCTTTAAAGATCCTATCTCCAAACACAGTCACTTTCTAAAGTACTGGGGCTAGAAATTCAACATCTGAATTGTGGGGGGGGGGGGGAGGACACAATTCCGCCCATGACAGCCTCCGTATCAGTAAAAGCATGGCTTGCATTCGGTATGTAAAAATAACAGAAGCTCGGATTTATATACATGGGTATATAAACAAGAAGACGGATGAACCTGGAGGACATCGTTAAGTGAAATAAGCCAGAGAGAGAAAGACAGATGCTGCATATCTAAAAAGGTTGGTTGCAAAGAAGTAGAGAGTAGAGGCTGGGCAAGGTAACGGGGAGGGAGAGGATAAAGGTTAGTAAATGGATAAAAAGTTACAGTCAGGCAGGAAGAATAAGCTCTGGGTTTCTAGTACACAGTAGGGTGACTATAGCAAATAGCAGTGCAGTGTATATTTCAAGATAACCAGAAGAGAAAATTCCTAATGTTATCACTACAAAGAGATGATAAATGTTTGAAGCGATAGATATGGTAATCATTCTGCCTTGATCATTATACAATGTCTACATGCATTAAAACATCACCCTGTACCCCATAAATATGTACAATTATTGTGTCAATTACACATTAAAAAAAGAAAAAGAAAAACATAGGAAAACAGGCTCCAGCCAGACCCTTGACCTACCCTCTCTGAGATGGAAGCTTTCTGCCCCCAGTAAAGAAATGACTCTTGCAGTCTGTAGACAAGTTAAAATCAAGCAAAGGTGAGGACTACTATAACGTCAGTGGAGTTGACAAATGTGATACACTTGTTGACAACTTACAGAGCTTTGGTAACATAAGCAACAGAAGTCTGCTTGAACCCAGATTCACCCGGACCGGGAAGGAAGCTGCCAAAGCTGCCTTGGTTCACCCAGCCCTGAACTTTGCAGCCCTTGAGTCGATGAGGAGACGGGAGTGTTTCACAAACACAGTCCCACACTTCGTGGGCGTGGAGTTCAGTGACTGGTGGATCTTCCCTTTCCCACAATCTTCTATGGGCATCGTCCCTTAAACCCCTTGTTCATAGCTGCCTTTTTACACCACGGCTCTGTCACCCTTATTTTTGTGCCAGAGAGGACTGGGTTAAATATTTAACTAAATTCTATATTTAAATGCCTTAACTCCATCCGTTTAGATGCATATTCATGTTTCTATCAAATGCTTCTCTTTGGGGCTCTTTTAGGCTCTCATGTTGGGATTTGCCCAATATGTCAGCCCAAGGAAGGATTTGAGCAGCATATAATTTTATTAGATAGTGATCACCACGTTGCTTGAGCATGAAGCTTTCAAAGAAAATTAAAATAAAAAAAAAAAAAAGATCTAGTATTGGTTATTAACTCCACCTCAGGGTGACTTCTCTTCAGGGGCAATTAAATAGCAGCTCTGGGCTGTTAAGTTTAGTGGCTTTACTCGTAGGTGGCACACTCTTCTTCAAGGACAACCCCAGTTCAGACCTGCTTTGGCTTTACGTGATGACGCCAAGCCTGCCTCTGTGAAACCAGATCTGGTTTCAAACTGGAGATGTAACCGCATCTATGTGCTCTGACCTTCCTTCTTTAAGAAACAAGTTTTGCATTACCAGGTAAATGCCCTTTCAGTACAATTTTCATGGAACACTGGGGACATCCTGTGGTCAGCTTGGTTTAAGGCAGCCAATCTTTCTGAGCAACTATCTCAGGGACTAAAGAAAACAGAATGTCCCACATAAACCCTACTTCATTTTACAAGATCAAAGAGAAAAAGGTAACAAAGAGACAAGAAAAAAAGAAGTATATTCTCTTTCCTCATCTTTTCTACCATCCATATAAATGTCTCTTTTTTTCTTTTGAGCGATGCAATTCTTCAGTAATCACGAATGAAGCCAGTATTTTTCTTAAGGATGGATATTTCATTGAAACGAAATGCAGCTTCATCAAAACGGAAGAAGGGCACGGGGATGTCAGGCGCTGCTCTGTTACTGTACCTGGCTCTCACCATCTGCAAGTTCTCACTGCACCTTGGCTCCAATTCTCGTCCTTGCAGGAGTCAGCCTTCTGCAAAAGAGCACACAGCGTGGCTTAAAGGGAAAACAGTGGGTATTTTGGCAGTTTTACACCACAGATAGTGCACCCGTGACACTGAACTGAAGCCACTTAGTTGTAAATGTGATATTACCTTTGACGGTTTTCCCTTAGCAAAGCGCTGAGCTGCCCACCTTGAACAGAGGTTTAAAAAAAAAAAAGGAACGTGGGGAGCAAAGTCAGTCACCAGAGTAGCAGACCAAAGGAGCTTGTAAAAGCATTTGTCAGGCACTTAGGATCATAACTCAGCTCAACACGCTTGGTACCAGGAGCAACGGGCTCGGTTTCAGCAGTGGAGAGCCGGCAATGGGGTTTATGTTGTTCTCCTGTTTATTAAAAACGGATGGCAGCACCTGACAGAAAAATCAAACTTCTGGTCACGGCTCATTAGTCCCTGTTGTATCTGTCAGGGGTGTGTGCTTGGAGTTCCAACAAGCCCCTAGACGTAAGATCACTGCTGAGCTTTGGTGTTTTCTCTAATTTTGAATGGAAAAAGACAGGCCAGTCACTTCAAAAGAGAGATAGAATACCAGGTTATCTTGAACCCATCCACTCTAGTGGTCATTAAATATAAGTGAGTTGCTTTAAGATAAAAATGGTTGCAGTTAATAATTTTATTGCCAAATTTTGGCTTAGGGCTTTCTTCAGGAGAAGCAGAAAGGCAAAGGGGAGTGTGGAGGAAAGCCATATGGTAAGGCTCCCTTGTAGAAAATGCAGCTCTTGGAGACAGATCTTCGGGGGAACCTTCCCAGACTCTTTCCATGTGCTCGTGGTCACTGAAGTGCAGCCCTCTGTGAAATGATCTCCGGCCTCCTGGGCCGGAGATGGAGATAAGACCTTGGTCAACCTAGACGCTTTACATCAACCCAGAAGACAGGACAGCAGCATTCCAGTCCCTCTCCTGGGAACAATGACGCTTTGTGTTTCAAAGCCTCCGCTCTGTGCCTGCCACACAATTACAGTCCAGCAAGGCCATAGGACAGGAGAAAGGCTGTTTCTCCTGCTGATTCAGGGCTTGGGCTCCGAGGCCCATATTTCTGAATCTCCCAACGCCTCGAGTTTCTTATACGTAAAGGTGAGTAGCAACTCAAATTTAGCACGTGCCTCAGAGGACTCCTTAAGGATGAAATGAGGTGATACAGGGAATCACTTAAACACAGCCCTGGGCTTGCAGGCAGCGCTCAGTAGCCGCTGTTCTGGACATTGCCAATAACAGCATCACCCTTCTGTCCATTGTGGAGGGCACTGCTGGCTGGCGGTTGTGTCCTTTCCACACAATATTCTCAATATGTGTGTCAGGTGGCGGAGAGAGAGGGCCACTGGAGAAGGGTCCTGCTGGGTCAACTTATTCCACTGGTCAGGCAATGCTTGAACTGGTACCTTTTGAACTCTGTTCTGAGCTATGTGCTGTGACTATCCAGAGAAGTTTTGAACACGGTTTCTGCACTCAATAAACTTAAATCGAATCCATGTTGGTGGATACAGGAAATTCTCTGTGCCAATCTCAAGCCCGTTGCTTTAAAGCAAAGTCAGTGAGGCCCCTGAAGGGAGACCAGCACTGAGCTGCATGAGCTTTCAGGAGGGGGGCAGGAATCACACTCAGCACCTGCTACCCATTTGGCTTTGGCCCCTAGGAGCTAAGGATTAGCTGGAGTCATGCCTTCGGGTCCTCCTTGTGTATTCCTGGTCTTTTTCAAATTTGGTTTAAAAATATACACATTTAAATATATACTTCCATTGCCTGATATCCTCCACCAGTGGAGAATCGAAACCAAATCGTCTGAGTGTGAAGCAAGTATGAGATAGATGCTCTCATAACCTTTACCTTTGGTCTTTTCTTCATGTACAACCTAAATGCCATGGAAATTCATCTAAAAATAATTAGCAAGCACCCACCACGGTGGATCTAAACTGTGAGGTCAGAAGGGGTGGGGGACACCCAGGTAGCCTGGCTGCCCCATTAGGGGCCTGCGTTCCAGGCAGCCAGGGGTTGTGTATTTATAAATAAGCCCTGTGGGTGGCAGGCAACATGAAAATCCAGCAAAACAGGACATAGTTCAGAGCAGGAGGGGGCACTTCTCTTGAGACCAGTCCGGAGAGAATTCTGCAGAGATTTTGTTTTAACTGGACCTTGGAAGACAGGGTGAGAGCTGGACATGTGTGACCAGAGTGTCTATCAAGTGGAGATAGCAGCAGAGCAGAGGCTGGGGTCAGGAGCTGTGGTGTTAATACAAGAAAGAATATCAGGAGACCTACAAAGAATCTGCTGGCAAAATCTGCTTGGTAAGGACAAACAAAATACAAGAAAGAATGTTCTGCATGGGAAATCTTATCCTGCTCATCTGTCAGAACCAAAACATTCGATCCAAAGAACTGAATCCATATTTGGGTATCTAATGAACCCTGCGGCTTTTATTCCTGTTATAGCTCAAACCTGCTTACCTTTCTCTTCCTCACTCAGCCGGAGGCTGGGCAATCTAAGGACTGGGCCAGGCGGCAGTGTCGTGAAGGACCATCACGACTGGGAGCCGGATTTTCAATTTTTATTAACATTTCTTATTTGCCCACAGCCTGATTTCTTTTAAGCTTGACATAATTTGCATGATTGAGTTAATCCAAGTGTGAAATGCAGTAGGGACTCCATTCAATGGGTGGCCGGAAAGGCGGCATTATTAGGACATAAAAGAGATGGGGCAGGGCGCTGCCCCCACGGCTCCAGGTGCAAACAGACCAAGACAGGAGCTTACACTGGTCCCCAGGGGAGAGTGTACATGTGAGCGTGCAGCACGGGAGCTGCTCGTCTTCACCAGATACTTCTCAGGCACGCACTCTTTCCATGTGACACCAAAATCTCTCCACCTGACTTCTCTAGAACTTTTATATACATATATCTCATATATATACATATATATATATATATATATATATATATACTTTTTATTTTACACTTGACCTTAGCCAAAAGGCCAAGAAGCAATTGTACTTTTTATTTTAAAATAATTTTAGATTGGCTTGGCGCCTATGGCTCAACGGGCTAAAGTGCCAGCCACGTACACCTGAGCTGGCGGGTTTGAATCCAGCCCGGGCCTGCCAAACAACAATGACGGCTGCAACCAAAAAATGGCCAGGCGTTGTGGCGGGCACCTGTAGTCCCAGCTACTTGGAAGACAGAGGCAGGAGACTTGCTTGAGCCCAGGAGTTAGAGGTTGCTGTGAGCTGTGATGCCACCGCACTCTATCCAGGGTGACAGCTTGAGGCTCTGTCTCCAAAATAATAATAATAATAATTTTAGATTTACAGAAAGGTAGTACAGAGAAGCCCTGTATACTCTTCGCCCTCTTTCCCCTAAACACAAGCAATTTACATTTCTGTGGTACATTTGTTAAAACTAAGAAATTAAAATGAGTACCATTAACTAAACTACAGACTTTATCTGGATCTTTCCTGATTTTTTTTTTCTCTAATGTCACTTTGTTCATTTTAAAAGAGATATGTCACCCCTACTCATTTTGGTAATTATCTTTAACCAACAGAAAAAGTCATTCTTGATTCCAGTTTCCAACCCGCTGGCCTGGCTTGACCTTTGAGTGCATCAGGGTGCAGCGCATGCTCCCTGCAAAGCCAAGCAAAGCACCAGTGCCTCCCAGGTGCACTCCACAGCCTCGCTGGGATCTCTGGGGAGGACAGGTTTTCTGCTCTGCATTCCTGGAGCGTGGAGAAGTCCAGAAAGCCGGCGGCTCCAGGGAGCAGCTGTAAATTCTCCCACAATCAGCAGATCAGGGCTAAAGAGCACCGGCTGTCCTCAGAGATCTTCGGACCCAAAGGAAAAACCTCTAAGGGTGTGGTTAGAAGACTTTCAAAGAGGGGACACTCAGTGGGGATCTGAAAAGCAGTGGCTCTTACCTTTTCTTTTTTATTGCAAATTCCTTTAATAGAAATACATAATTCCTTATATCCTCTTAGTAATTTTTTCAAAGAGTTCTACTGTTTTATGATAAAATTTTATTTAAAAATTTGTGAATGTATTTAAAATTATATCTTAGAGTTCATATTTAATAATCTTTAAATATCATTATCCATTCACTTTAATTGTACCAAGATGAATGATACAGGATGTTTCATTCACTTTAAATAATAATTCAGGAGAAGCTCATTGTTGAACAATTAGTTTTAAAATGATATATTGTCTTACCATTGGAGACTGAATATGTATCAGCACATATATAATAAATATATGAAATATAATTATAATACATAGACAATAAAATATATTTAATATATTATGATAATAATAACTGCACATTACTATGTCAAATGTACTAGAAAACCATTTCATAGCCTGACATTTGGAAATCTTGCATGTTGCCCTTCAAAAAAAAACTGATTTATTTTTATAAGTTTTGTTTTCTCCTCAATGCTAAAGGAGAGAATCTCACACTGATATTTGTAAAAACTTTGCAAATAACACATGGAGGTGTTCAGGGGTGTCCAGACTTTTTTCTTTTCTGCCACACTTTGCAAGAAAAAGAGTTGTCTGGGGCCACATGTTAAATCTACAAACACTAACAAAAGCTGATGAGCAAAAAACCCAAAAGGTCCATGCATAATTTTCACAATATCCAACACCACAGATAAGCAAAGCAGTCCTCAAATAATCTGCATGCGGCCTGCAAGCTGTAGGTTGGACATACCTGGCAGATAGTTTTACACTTTCAATTCCTAATAAGTAACAAGCCACATGGAGTGTATTTTATCTTTTCCATATGGAAATTTTTTTTTTTTTTGCAGTTTTTTTTTTTTTTTTTTGGCTGGGGCCAGGTTTGAACCTGCCACCTCCGGTATATGGGGCCAGTGTCCTACTCCTTTGAGCCACAGGCACCACCCTCGCGTGGAATTTTAAAGTCCTGGTGATATAGACGGGTGCACTACAAGATACACTGCAGGTCAATGCAAACAGGTTTAAGAGAAATTTGCAGACTGGTTACTGTTTTATGCTCCTTATTATTAACTATTTTGTAGCATCAGTGTCCCTGGTGCTTTTCTCTCTAGCCAAGTGGCCCAGTATAAGTTGAAACCACGTAACATCTAACTAAGAGTAAATGTAAGTTAAACCTGCACAGAGGTGAAAATCACCCAGCAGTGGAATGTGTTCTCACACATCACTAGATAACTACTAGAGGGTTCACAAACTGATCAAGGGAATAATAGTCCCTGAGTTATTTTGTCTTTAAATCCACTGAACAGTGTGATATTTCAAACTCCAGGTTGGGGAAAGGCCCATGAACAGGACAGGAAAGGGAAGAAAGGAGAAGGGAAGGGGCGCAGACAGGAAGTGCAGGGCCCCCGCTGTGGAGGTGCTCCTTCCAATCCCATCACTCCTTTCTCTTCTATGGTTCCTGTACCTGAACATTGTCCCCCAATTTAAACAGGTTTCTTACCCAAACTTCCTGAGAGATCATTTGACTTGGAGAAGATGGGGGAGGGGCATGAGGGGTAGAAAAGACAGCAGAGAAACTAATATACTAAAAAAAAAACCTACAGTAATCTCTATTCTAGGAAGAAAAAATGTAACCCTTTTAATCTGGTAGTAAAAGCTTGAACAAACATGTGACACTGGGCGGCACCTGTGGCTCAGTGAGTAGAGCACTGGCCCCATATACCGAGGGTGGCGGGTTCAAACCCGGCCCCGGCCAAACTGCATCAAAAATTAGCCGGGTGCTGTGGCGGGCATCTGTAGTCCCAGCTACCTGGGAGGCTGAGGCAAGAGAATCGCTTAAGCCCAAGAGCTGTAGATTGCTGTGAGCTGTGACTTCACAGCACTCTACCGAGGGTGATAGAGTAAGACTCTGTCTCCACCAAAAAAAAAACAGAAAAAACATGTGACACTGGATGTGGAACATTGAACTATCCCTTGTCATAGGCCAAATGCTACAACAATATGTAAGGTTACAGTTTGGTGTTTTGATTTTCTTTGCTTTTTCATTTTATCCACAAAAAGAAAAAAAAACCTGGGTTATTATATCAGTTTTGCTTTCCTCTTTCTAAAGATACAAATGAATAGTTGAGTTTCCAGGTCTTATGAGCAGGTTATTAAAAACTACCTTGCATGTTAGCATGTGATACAACCTTTAGTAAAAGGTACGATTTTTAACAGCTTATAGGAGTTAACCTTCAACTTCTGGAGAGGAGAAATGAACAGGGAAATCTGTTCCAGGACAAACTGCAAAAGGAAATGCTTATATTATACCCTGGCTAATTCTCCATAGATATGTGACTTTAGCAAGCTCAAGTGTGCTGGTCAGTTTCTATGTGGTATTTGAACTGAGGCTGGGCTGTGGGTGGGAAGACAAGTCATGAGGCTGTGGCAGGAGATTGGTAGTCTCTGAACTACCCAGCCAACCCTGGGGGGCTGCTATGGCCCCTCGTTCATCCATGACTTTAGGCTTGGGACTGTAGGTATTAAGAGGGCATACCCTTGCATATTAATAGAAAGAACTAGTAAGCAAGGCTACACCTTTCCCAGGCCAGTAATTCATAAAGTCAGACCTGCAAATGTTATTTAAAAAATAAAGCAAACTGGCAATGCAGCTGTTATGCTGACTGTGGGAAGAATATTTGTAGGAGACTATTTCTTTTCTTTTTTGAAAAACGTTATTTTTATTATGGAAATATCAAATATGTATTAATACAAAAGTAGAAAGAGTAATATGATGAGCCCCATCATTCACCTTCAGTTATAGATTATAAAAAGCTAAACATCTGTACCCAACTCACTCATTGGCTGCCCCAGTCTACATTGGATTATTATTTTTTTAATTGTAGCAAAAAAACAACAATGACATATATACAACAAAAAATTCACCCTACCAACAATTTCCAAATGTACTTTACAAAATAATCACCCACATACACATTGTTGTGCAACAAGTCCCCAGAGCCCCCCATCTTGCCCCTACACCCACTGGGTAACACCTCACTTCCCGCTCTCTGTTTCTGTGAGTATGACTACTTTAGATGTACTCACATAAGTGGAATCATGCAGTTGTCTTCTTTTCATGTCCAGCTTATTTATTGATTTATTTATTCGTTTATTTTTTTGGAGAAAGAGTCTCAGTTTGTCACCCTCAGTGGAGTGCCGTGGCATCATAGCTCACAGCAACCTCCAACTCTTGGACTCAAGTGATTCTCTTGCCTCAGCCTCCCAAGACTACAGGTGCCCACCACAACACCTGGCTATTTTTTAGAGACAAGGTCTCGCTCTGGCTCAGGCTGGTCTCCAATCTGCAAGCTCTGGCAATCCACCCACCTTGGCTTCCCAGAGTGCTAGGATTACAGGCATGAGCCACCACGCCTGGCCTAGCTTATTTTATTTAAACATAATGTCCTCAAAATTCATTCATGTTGTAGTTTGTGACAGGATTTCCTCCTTTTCAATTGTTGAATAATGTTCCTTTGTGTATATATACTGTGGTTTCTTTATCCATTCACCTGCCAATGGATGTTTATGTTGCTTCCACCTCTTGGCTATTGTGAATAGTCCTGCAATGAGCATGGGTGTGCAAATATGTCTTTTAGTCCCTGCCTTTAATTCTTTTGGTCATATACCCAGAAATGGGATTACTGGATCATATGGTAATTCCATTTTTAATTATTTGAGCAAACTCCATACTGTTTTCCACAGTGGCTACACAATTTTAAATTCCCACAAAGAGTGCATGAGGGTTACAACTTCTCCCTACCCTCATCAACACTTGTTATTTTCTGTTTTGTTTTGGCTTTTGATAATGGACGTGAGGTTATATCTGAGTGTAGTTTTGATTTGTATTTCCCTGATAATTAATGATGTTGATTATGCATATCTCTTTATATGCTTGCTGGTTACTTCTTTAACTGTGGCAAAAAACAAACAAACTAAAAAAAAAAAAACCCTCCACACTCACACAACAAAAAATTCACCCTAGGAACAATTTCCAAGTGTGTGTTACAATGTTGTCATCAACCACATGCATATTGTTGTGCTAACAGGTTCCCAGATCCCCCTATCCTCTCCCTATATCCACTATACGCTGTTACTTACCTTCTTTGAAGAACTGTCTCTTCAGGTCCTTTGCCATTTTTTGGTTCCATTTTTGAGGGAAGGGATTCGTTATTGAGTTATGGGAGTTCTTTATATATTCTGGATATTAACCTTTTCAGATGTATGGTTTGTAAATATTTTCTCCCATTCTAAAGGTTGTCTTCTCACTCTGTTGATTGTTTCCCTGTTGTACATATGTTTTAAAGTTTGAAATAGTTTCATTTGTCTGTTTTTTCTTTTCTTGCATGAGCTTTGTTGTCATTTTCATGAAACCATTGCCAAATCTGATCCCATGAAGCTTTCCCTTGACGTTTTCTTCTGGGAGTTTTAAACAGTCTTACCTTTAAGTCTTAATTCATTTTGAGTTAATTTTTGTATATGCCATAAAATAAGGATCTAATTTCTGTCTTTTGTATGTGAATATCCAGTTTTCCCAACAAAAGTTGTTGAAGAGAGTATCCTTTTCCCATTGTGCAGTCTTGGTATCCTTGACAGTAATCACTCGACCATTTATATGATGGGTATATTTCTGGGCTCTCTATTCTGTTACATTGGTCTATATATGTTTGTGATTATGTCAGTACCATACTGTTTTGATCACTTAACTTTGTAATATATTTTGAATTCAGTAAGTATGAGGTCTTCAGCCTTCTTCTTTCTTGGGATTTTTTTGGCTATTTGGGGCTTTTTGAGATTCCATGTGAATTTCAGGATTGTTTTTTCTATTTCTGAAAAAAGTGCTGCTGAGATTTATGTAGAAAATTAATTGAATCTGTAGATCATTTTGTGCAGTATGGACTTTTTTTTTTAATTGTTGGGGATTCATTGAGGGTACAAGAAACCAGGTTACACTGTTTGCATTTGTTAGGTAAGGTCCCTCTTACAATCGTGTCCTTCCGCCAAAAGGTCTGGCATGTACCATGACCCCACCCTTCCCCACCCTCCTTCTCTCTCTAGTATGGACATTTTAATATAAACTCTTTCAGTCTGTAAACATGAGGTATATATTTATTGGCCTTCTTTAGTTTCTTTCAGAAATGTTTTGTAGTTTTTAGTGTACAAGTATTTCACCTCCTTGGTTAGGTTTATTTATAAGCATTTTATTCCTTTCAATGCTTTTATTAATAAAATTATTTTCTTAATTTTCTTTTTGAATTGAAAAAAGAAAATTAGTAGTGTATAGAAATGAAACTTATTTGTGTGTGTTGATTTTGTATCCTGCAACTTTTTGGAATTTGTTTATGAGTTCTAACAGGCTTTCTTGTGGAATTTTTAAGGTTTCTACATATATAATCAGATCATCTGTGAGCAGAGATAATTGTACTTCTTTCTCTCCAATTTGTATGCCTTTTTTTTCTTTTTCTCGCCTAGTTGCTGCTCTAGCTAGGATTTCTAGTACCATGTTAGATAAAATTGGTAAAAATAGGTATCTTTGCCTTGTTCCTAATCTTAAAGGAAAGCTTTTAGTATTTCACAATTGAGAATATTAGCTTTGGTCTTTTCATATATTGCCTTTATTATGTTTACATAATTTCCTTCTATTCATAGATGACTGTCTATTTTGAAAAAAGTCTTGAATTATGTTAAATGCATTTTCTGCATCAATTGAGTTGGTCATGTGATTTTTATACTTCACTCTGTTAATGTGGGGTTTTATATTAATTGATTTTTGTATGTTGAACAATCCTTGCATCTCAGGGATAAAGCCACATGGTTTTGATGTATAATCTTTTCATGTACTGTTGAATTTGGTTTGTCAGTATTTTGTTGAAGATTTTTCCATCAATATTCATCAAAGATACTGGTCGGTATCTTTATCTGGCTTTGGTATCAGGATAATTCTGGCCTCATAAGTTTCGTGGTATTCACTTTTCTTCAATTTTTCTGGAAGAACTAGGAAAGGATTAGTGTTAATTCTTCTTAAATGTTTGCAGAATTCTCCAGTAATGCTGAGCTTTACTTTATTAGGAGGTATTCAATTATGGATTCAATCACCTTACTAGTTATAGGTCCATTCAGACTTAATTATTTCATCATGCTTGAATCTTAGTATGTTGTATTTTTCTAGTAATTTATTCATTGGGTTGTCCAATTTGTTGGCATATAATTGTTCATAGTAGTCTCTTATAATCATTTTATTTCTTGGCATCGGTCTCCTCTTTCATTTCTGATTTGTTCTTCTCCATTTTTTTCTTAGTCTAGCTAAGGGTTTGTCAATTTTGTTGATCTTTTTAGAAAACTAACTCTTAATTTTGATGATTTTTCTATTCTCTATTTCATTTATTTCTCCTCTAATCTTTATTATTCCTTCCTTCTCTTAATTTTGGGTTTAGTTAGTTCTTCTATTTCTAGTCCTTAAAGTATAAATTTACATGGTTTATTTGAAATAGTTTTCTTTTTTAAATGGCAATTTACCACTATAAACTTTCCTGTTAGTACTGATTTTGCTGCACAACATGAGTTTTGATATGTTGTGTTTTCATTTTCAAAATATTTTCTAATTTTCCTCGTGATTTCTTTCTTGATTCCTTGGTTGTTTCAAGAATGTGTAGTTTAATTTTCACATATTTGTGATTTTTTCAGTTTTCCTTTTGCTATTGATTTTCAGTTTTATCCCATTGTGGTTAGAAAAGATAAGATTTGCTTTGCGGCCTACCACGTAATCTATCCAGGAGAATATTCCATGAGCACTTGAGAAGAATTCTTGAGAAGTGGCAGTGGTATCCTGCCAGTGTTGGGTGAAATGTCTGCATGTGTCAGTTAAGTTCAATTGGTCTGTAGTGTTATTCAAGTCCTCTATTCCCTAACTGATCACCTGTCTCGGTGTTCTATCCATTGTTGAAAGGAGGATACAGAACTCTTCTACAATTATTATCATACTGTCTAA
The DNA here is from genome assembly GCA_963574655.1 of Perodicticus potto. Lineage (NCBI taxonomy): Eukaryota > Metazoa > Chordata > Mammalia > Primates > Lorisidae > Perodicticus > Perodicticus potto. The sequence continues at coordinate 2,028 of CAUYRH010011285.1, read as the reverse complement.
TTTCCCCTTCAATTTTGTCAATATTTGCTTTATATTAATATATTTGGATGATTTCATGTTAGATGCATACATATTTGTGATTGCTACATCTTCCTGAAGAACTGACACTTTTATCATTATAGAATATTCTTCTTTGCATCTTGTGCCAGTTTTTGACATAAAGTCTATTTTGTTTGATGTAAGTATGGCCACCCTAGTTTGTTTTTTGTTTTTTGTTTTTCTGAGACAGACTCTTATTCTGTTGCTCTACATAGAGTGTGGTGGTGTCATAGCTCACAGCAACCTCAAACTCCTGGGCTCAATTGATCCTCCTGCCTCAGCCTCCTGAGTAGCTGGGACTACAGGCACCTACTACAATGCCCAGGTAGTTTTTCTATTTTTAGTAGAGATGGGGTCTCACTCTTGCTCAGGCTAGTCTCAAACTTGTGAGCTCTGGGGATCCACGCACCTCAGGCTCCCAAAGTGCTAGGATTACAGGTGTAAGCCCCCAAGCCCAGCCATTTTAGATTACTCTGTGTGTAAAACATACTTTTCCCATCCTTTCATTTCAGCCTTAAATCTAAAATGAATCTCTATAGACTGCATAAAGTTGGATCTTGTTTTTCTTTATCAATTCAATTCTGTCTTTTGCTTGGAGATTGAATTCATTTACATTTAAAATAATTATTGATTGGGGCTCAGCACCTGTAGCACAGTGGTTATGGCACCAGCCACATACACCTAGGCTGGCGGGTTCAAACCCAGCTTGGGCTAGCTAAAACAATGACAACTACAACAACAACAACAAAATAGCCGGATGTTGTGGCAGGCACCTGTAGTCCCACCTACTTGGGAGGCTGAGGCAAGAGAATCTCTTAAGCCCAAGAGTTTGAGGTTGCTGTGAGCTGTGATGCCACACACTCTACCGAGGGCCACATAGTGAGACTCTGTCTCAAAAATAATAATAATAATTATTATTATTATTATTGATTGGGAATTACTTTCTATTTTTTTGTCAATTGTTTTCTGCCTGTTTTATAGCTATTTTGACTGTTTTTCCCTCTATTGCTGCTTTCCTTTGTGTTTTTGTTGTTTTTTTTGTAGAGACATACTTTTATTATTTTCTCATTTTCTTTTGTGCACCTAACATATATATTTCCTTTATGGTTACCATGGGACTCACATAAAACATTATAGTTATTACAATTTATTTTGGGCTAATAACTTCACTCACTTACAAAGACTCAACTCTTTTACATCTCCCTCCATTTTATGTTATTGATGACACAGTTTAATATACTCAGTTCATTTTCTGTAGGTTCCATATCCACAGATTCAACCAACTGTGAGTCAAAATATTTTTAAAAAACAATAAAAAGAATAATACAACAATAAACACAAATTTAAAAGCAATACAGCATAACCACTTATATAGTATTTGCATTGTATTAGGTAAAAGTACTAAGTAATATATTAATGTATGAATACTCTAGAGATGATTTAGTATTACATGCAGGTATAATACCAGTTTTAATAAGAGACTGACTATACACACATATTGATATTCTGTTGAGGTCTAGTGGTGGTGAATTCCCTTGGCCTCTGTTTATCTGTTTATCTTTATTTCTTTCTCATTTTTTTTTATAATTTTATTACATCATAAATGTGTACATTAGTGCAATCATGGGGCACAATGTGCTGACTTCATATACAATCTGAAATATTTTCATCGAACTGTTTAACATAGCCTTCATGGCATTTTCTTAATCACTATATGAAGACATTGATATTCTACATTTAGTAAGTTTCACCAGTACCCTACTAAGATGCACCGTAGGTGTGATCCCACCAATTGCCCTCCCTCCACCCATCCTCCCCCCTCCCCTCCCCTCCCTTTCCCTTTCCCCCGTATTCTTGTGCTATAATTGGGTTTTAGCCTTCATATGAAAGCTATAAATTAGCTTCATATTAGGGCTGAGTACATTGGATACTTTTTCTTCCATTCTTGAGATACTTTGCTAAGAAGAATATGTTCCAGCTCCATCCATG
>CAUYRH010011284.1:0-11469 GCA_963574655.1 Perodicticus potto | reverse complement strand
TTTAAGGGATACCCAGAGACTGCAGCTGTTCAGTTTATTTTACAGAAAGAATAGCCAGATTTCACTTTGGAACTTCCTGGAAGCTCTTCAGTAGTCCATGGGCTAATAAAATCTTTTGCCACTAAAAGAACATTATTCTTATGTCATAGAAAGAATAATCAAAATATCTGGCATAATAAATGCCTGAAAGATAATTTTATGAATCTTTTTTTCTTCCTACAATAGAGGTACTGTAAATCATACTTTTATATTAATAGTATTTCTTAAAGCAATATATATTTAACTGTAAACTAAACCAATCTACAAATAACTGTATGCATCTATAAATTCTGTTGTATGATGTACTCTAAACTTTGTTGGAGTCTTTTAATCAGCAGATTACATTGTGAGTGTATTTGTACATTGTTGAAATATTTTTTAAGACGTTTAATTGAGTAAGTGTCTCTGTTGGAGTGATAGCTTTGAAGGTGCAAAACTTTATATTTGAATAAAACTCTACCATTTACAAAGCGGAAAAAAAAAAGAAATTGGGATTGTTCTTTTTATTTCTGTTAAGAATAGCAGTGGGATTTTGATGGAGATAACTTTGAATCTATAGGTCACTTTGTGGAGTACAGACATCTTAATGATGTTAAGTCTTCCAATTCATGGATGTGGGATGTTATTCCATTTACCTGTGTCTCCTTCCTTTCTTCGATGTTTTGTAGTTTTCAGCATGCAAGTGCTCCACCTCCGTGGTGGTTTATGTGTCAGTGTTACTGGGCCACAGGGTACAGACGTGCCCAGTGTTACTTTGGGTGTGCCTGTGAGAGTTGTCCATGAGTCTAACGTTCAGATCAGTAACCTGAGTAAAGAAGACTGCCCTCCCTAACACTGGTGGCTCTCATCCCATCACTTGAAAGGCCTGAAATGAAACAACAGGCTACCCTTGTGAGTTAGGAAAATTTCTCGAGTCTTTTCTTGCCTTTGGACCAGAGCTGAAACATTGCTTAGTCTTGGGTCCTGACCCTGATGGCTTGTGGCCTGGAATTGTTTTTCTTCTCTTTTTTCTTTCTTTTAGTTTTTATATTCCATGTTCCAAATGATGGACTGGAATTTATGGTGTCAGGACTTTGAATTTAGCCTGGAACTGTCCTTCTGGCATTCCTGCATCTCCATACTCAGCCTCCACAATTGCAAGAAACAGTTTCTTGTAATTCCCAACCCCAACATGTGTTTCGGTCCTCTGGAGAATTATGATTAATACAAGGGGGTAGAAGGGAACCTTAAGATATATAGAGAAATAGGATCTTGCTTTTTGAAAAAAGCATGGAGATCATCCTGGTAGCAGAGTAGAGAACGTACTGGCGAGAGAAGGGCCTGAAGACACAATCATGGGGAGTGGCCCCGAATGCTTTGTATTTTCATAAGTGAGATTCTACATTAGAGGCTGCCAAAGACACACAGTTATTTAATACTGGCTAAACTGAAATACAGGCATACGTTGCCATACTAGGTGTCACTTTATTGCAGACATGCATGTTTCACAGACTGAAGGCTGGGGCAGCTCGTGTCAAGCAGTCCGTAGGCACCACTTTCCCAGCAGCCTGTGCTGACTTCGTGTCTGTGTCATGTTTTGGTAATTATTGGCAATATTTCAAATTTATTATTATTTTAGCTGTTACAGTGACCTGTGATCAGTGATCTTTGTTGTTACTGTTATAACTGTTTTGGGGCACCATGAGAGGCACCCACGCGAGATAGTGAAGTCTAATGCTATTTGTTCTGACTGCTCCAGTGACCAGCTGTCCTCTGTCTCGCTCCTCCCTAATTCCTGAGGCTCAACAACATTGCAATTAGGCCAGTCAGTAAGCCTCTGGTGGCCTATAAGTATTCAAGTGAAAAGAAAGGTCACATGTCTCCCACTTCAAATCTATAGACAGAAACAATTAAGGTTAGTGAGGAAGCGTGTTGAAAGCTGAGATCGCAAGACCTCCTGCTCCACACAGTCAGCCACAAAGTGATTGCAGAGGAAAGTTCTTGAAGGAAACAGTGCTGCTCCAGCGAACTAATGGTAAGAAAGCGAGTCAGCCTTACTGCTGATATGAATAAAGTTTGAGTGGCCTGGATAGACAATCAAACCAGCCACAATAGTCCCTTCGGCCAAAGCCTCTTCTAGAGCAAGGCCCCAGCTCTCTTCAATTCTATGAAGCAGAGATTGCTTTATGAGGTTTAGGGAATGAGGCCGTCTCCATAGCACACGAGTGCAAAGGGAAGCAGCAGGTGCTGATGGAGAAGCTGCAGCGAGTTATCCAGAAGATCCAGCTAAGACAATTGAGGAAAGTGGCTACATTAAAGAATGAATTTCCAAAGTAGAGGAAACAGCCTTGTATTGGAAGCTGCCTTCTAGGATGTCTGTAGTGCCAGAGATGTCAATGTCTGGCTTGAAAACTTCAAAGAAGAGGCTGATTCTCTTGTTAGGGGCTAATGCAGCCTATGACTTTCAGATGAAGCCAATGTTCATTTGATATTCCAAAAATCCCAGGGCCCTTAAAATTATGCTGATTCTACTCTGTGTGTGCTCTATAAATGGAAAAACAAAACCCGGATGAACCTCATCTGTTTACAGGTTTACTGAATATTGTGAAACCAACTGCTGAGACCTACCTCTCAGAACATTCCTTTCAAAATATTACTGTTGACAAATGTACTTACCTGGTCACCCAAGACCTCTGATGGAGATGTACAAGGAGATTAGTGTTGTTTTCATGGCTGCCAACACAGTACCTATTCTGCAGGCCGTGGATCAAGAAATAATGCAATTATTTGCAACTCAAAAATGCAATTTTTAAGTCTTATTATTTAAAAAATACATTTTGTAGGGCTACAGCCTCCATAGATTGTGATTCTTCTGATGGATCTGGGCAAAGTAAACTGAAAACCTTCGGGAGTCACCATTCCAGACACCATTCCGATCGTTCATGGTTCATCAGAGGAGGTCAAAATATCATTGTTAACAAGATTTAGAAGTTTATTCCAACCCTCATGAATGATGTTGGAAAGTTCAAGACTTGAGTGGAAGAGGCAAATTGCAGATGAGGTGGAAATAGCAAGAAAAGTAGAATTAGAGGTGGAATCTGCAGATGAGACTGAGCTGCTGTATCTCATCATTAAATTTGAGGAGTTGCTTTTTATGGATGAGCAAAGAAAGTGGTTTGAGACGGAATCTTCTGGTGAAGATGGGACATCAAAGAATTTAGAATATTCCATAAACTTGGTTGATAAAGCAGTGACAGGGTTTGACAGAACTGGCTCCAGTTTTGAAAGTTCTACTGTGGGTAAAGGCTGCCGAACTGCCCCGCACACTGCAGAGGAATCGTTTGTGAAAGGGAGTCGGTCTCTGCAGCAAACTTCATTGCTGTCTTGGGAAAGACACTGCTCAATCTTCAGCAACCACCTCTCTGGTTAGTCAGCAGCCATCAACGCTGGAGCAGGTCTGACCATCAGCCACCAGATTACCACACACTGTTCAGATGAACGTTTTTTGGTAATAAAATATTTTTAGATTAAGAACATTTTTTTAGACATGATACTATTGGACACTCACTACAGTGTAAACATGACTTTTATACGCACTGGGAGACGAAATATTTGTGACTTGCTTTATTGCACTATTTGATCTGGAACTGAACCCATGATATTTGAGGCATGCCTGTGCCCATAACTATTACTAAATGTATCTGCTGCGTATTTAACTGTCACCCCCAAATTCATGCTGAAACCCTAACCCCAACATGATAGTACTTGGAGATGGGAGTCTCTGGGCGACAGAGAGAAGTTACCTTCAGGAGAGGTCATGAGGGTATCAGTGTCCTTATTTATTATTGTCAGAGACACAGTCTTGCTGTGTTGCCCAGGCTGTGGGTAATGGCATGATCATGGCTCACTGTAACCTCAAACTCCTGGACTCAAGTGATCCTCTCGCCTCAGCCACCCAAGTACCTAGAACTACTGGCACCTGCCACCATGCCTGGCTAATTTAAAAAATTTATGGAGAGGGCTGTCTCATTCTGTTGCCCAGGCTGGTGTCCACCTCATGCCCTCAAGTGAGCCTCACATCTGGGCCTCCCAAAGTGTTGGGATTACAGGACTGAGCGACTCTGCTTGATCGATGCCTTTATAGAAACAGGCACTAGAGAGCTCACGCTCCTCCCCATCACGTGAGGCCACAGTGAGAAGGCAGCCATCGCTAAGCCAGAAGAGCACCTCCATGGTAACAGCTTGCTGGCCCCCTCAACTGTGAGGACGTAAGTTTCTGTAGTTTAAGCTGCCGTCTATGGTGTTGTCATGGCAGCCTGAGCGAAACAGGCCAGTATCCAAACAAAATAAAAGCCATAAACTTTGGAGTTAAAATTATCACCTTTAATTCAAATTACTTTAGATGATGATTAATGAAGCCAGGGACAAAAAGGCAACATAATTACTGTCTGCTGCAGGCAAAGGTCCTAAATTTACAAATTGTGACAATATGCTCATAAATAGCATTAAAATCATATTAGTATATAACTAGACTTTGATGCCCCCAATAACATGTTAATTTTCAAGTTTACACCCACATTAAGATTTTTGCTCCAAGTCTTTTTGTAAGAGCTAGGATCAACATAAAAAACACCACAGATATTAATTTGACTCATTTTATTGGTTATTTTGCTAAAATTATAAATGAATGCTTTAACAAAGCCTTCAAAACTGGAATGAACCTTCTATTACCAAAGTCTTTTAGGAGTGTTAATGTACTACTTTAGATGTCTACAATAGGAAATACTGCCTTATTTTACAAAACCTGGCATTCTTAAGCGCCACATCTATAAACTCAGTCCTCACAGGAGGCTGGAATAGCTTTATCATTGTGAAGACTAGTTTAGGGGTACATGGTTTGGAGCTAGCTGTGCTGCAATGGTTCTAAATACAGAGTGTTTCTTACCATATCTCACTGTAGACATTACTACCCAAGTATCTATGATTAACAACAGCTACTGTTCAACTCATACAATAGGCACATGGCTTAAAAGTGAATGTAATTCTGAGTTTTATGAACTGAAGAGCTTTAGTTTAATAGTTACTCAATATTTAAGGGAGTCCTATAGAAATGTTCTCAAATTAAAAAACATTGTGACAATAATTTCTCCATCTTTACATTGTTTTTGTTTTCTTAAATGAGGGCAATTCTAAAGTAATTCCTATTTGCTTTACATACATTTTGGTACACTGACAATTCGCTGCAATGTGATTAGAAAAAGATAACCCTTGGCATTGTTCAGGATCTGAACAATGAACCAGAGGTCTTAGTCTTCTTGGGGAAATGTATTAAACAGGCATGATGGGATTACGCAGAATTAGAGAATTAAAAAATTGTCCACTTGATGTAATGGAAGATGGTTCTGACTAGGAAGAAAATTCAGTGCTTCCCTTACAGAAGTGACTCCTGGTCAGAACAGAGTAGACACACATATAAGGCTAGGTAGAGAACATTTTAATACTTCAGGCTAAATTATTTAAAACCTAGCATGCCTATGAATCAATGAATAGAAGAGCAGTAAGAGCTGTTAATGGAGCATGTTCCTTGTAGAGTTTAAAAGAAGACCAAATACTGTTAAGAAAACATTGTAATAACAGACTTGTGTTTGAGATGTTACAACTTTGTAAGAATTCTAACAGATTTTAATTAGGAATGGAAAATGCAGTGGTATTTATGGTTTAAAGCAAGAGCTTGGGAAATGTTAAAAATTTGTCATGACTGAGAAGGATGTAAGAATACACATCTGGGAAAGATTGTCGGGATGTTTTATTTATTGTTTACTTTTGTGTATGTAGATTTAACTCCAGCTAGCAAGAAATTTGAAGGTCACATCAAATGAAACTAATTTTTTCTTTCATCAAACTATAATATAAAGAACAAGCTCAAGTTCCTGACACGAGGGAAAAAATTTTAGCAAAATGAGCACCAATTTTAACTATAATTTTCTACAGCAGAACATAGTCAATTACCAAAACAAATTAAACATTTAAAATATTTGATTTTGTGCAAATTGGAAGTCTGTACTATTTTACAGCATTTCCACTTAAAAGAACAATTTCCAAAGAGTTTGTACTTTAGCTGCGTTGTAGAATAACACATGCTACACGTTTCTAGGAAAAACCCACCAACACCCATTTGACAAACTTTTCCCCCCATCCTTTGAGACTCTAGTGCAAAATATTAAGTCAACTCTCAGTCTTCCTTGAACAGTTTATCCACATTCTGGACTCCCTTAATAGTCTAAGGTCTTTTCACCTCCCTGGCAAGTTACAGGCTCCCCACAGCAGAGATGGGGAGTAATTAGACCATGGTACGAAGTAGGGTATGTTTCTTGATGCGTATATTTGCCAAAAATAATTTTTGAACTGTCTGTTTTACATAGTCAATTTAAAAATTCTTTACCCCATCATTAGTGAAAATGAGGCTTGCTTAGTATTTGAGTTTTTACCATTTACATTTGATTTCCCCAATCTGATATTTTAAAACCTATTCTATATGGCTCATAAAAATATGAATATACTTAACTCGTCTTTAAACAATTTTTGCTACCTGACCTATTTGGAAATTATTTTGCTTAATATATAATAAATACGAATCAAATGCATGAGCACACACTGAGTTGAAATGCTCCTAACCTTAGAATGCTATCATACATTATTTCTCACTAGAGAAACCTGGTAACAAAACAGGGTATAACACAGAGGTACAACTGAAAATGTAAGGAAACTCAGCAAGGATGTAAATACACTCACCTTTTTCTTTCCCTACCGATGAAGTAGTACTTAAAAGAATTCTTATGTACGGTGAAGTAGAACTTAAAAAGAATTATCTGGGAACATCAGTATATTTTCAAGAGAAGCTGTTTCAAAATTTCTTAGGTTGTTATTCAAAGAACAAAATTTTGTTATTAAATAAAAAATACAAAGGTTTCCACTCTTAAAATCTCTGGCTCCAGAAATGAGACTTATTTTCCTTTCCTTCTTACTCCTGAGATTTAGAGGACATATGGTTCCTTTCCCTAGTAGACCACATTTCTACCTTCAGGGGTAACCCAGCCAGAATGTGCTTGTCTGCACTGCACCGGCCCAGGAGAGCAGGAGCACTCTGAGCGGGGAGGACGTTGGAAGCCGGCAGTAAGGAAATGTACTCTCTATACAGAACTTACAATAAGGTTCAACACTGCGCCAGTGTTAAACACTGTCAGCAACAACACATTGCTCCTTTCCGGGGTGGAAGGCTCCTACTACTCCCCTGCTCCTTCTTCATCTCCTGGCTTGTTTTTTGTAAGATGTCCTCACCTCAGTGAAATTAGTTCATGAAAAGCACTGCCCTTACACTCTACTTCGGTACTCGCTGATTTTCTTCATGCCCAGTTTTGTGTGGCTTTATATTCAGTTTCAGGACAGCAAGGATAAATATGCAACTACTAAAAGAACACAAGATTATGAGAGAAAGCAGAATATTTCAATCAAGTATCAGGCTGCAACTTTTTTTTTTTTGTAGAGACAGAGTCTCACTTTATCGCCCTCGGTAGAGTGCCGTGGCGTCACACAGCTCACAGCAACCTCCAACTCCTGGGCTTAGGCGATCCTCTTGCCTCCGCCTCCCGAGTAGCTGGGACTACAGGTGCCCGCCACAACGCCCGGCTATTGTTTTGTTGCAGTTCAGCTGGGGCCAGGTTTGAATCCGCCACCCTTGGTATATGGGGGCCAGCGCCCTACTAACTGAGCCACAGGGGCCACCAGGCTGCAACTTTTTCATGGAGATGAATTAAAACTTATTGATGGAAAAAAAAGTCCTAAAATTCAGCTTTGCATTTGGGGAAATGTGGAAAAAAGGGTACACTGGAGTTAGATGAACAAGAAAACAAGCCACTTTTTATTTACAGTTTAATAAAATAGTAATAAATGTATATAAATTGAATGAAGTTATTTTTAAAAGGAAAAAGTCAATGTTTCAGCCGGCTATCTTATTCAAAACTCAATATATTGAGCTAAAGGTACTTTTGGAAACAGTCATTGGACTTTACGATGGCTATTTAGACTGAAGAAATTAGTCGTGAATCTACCACGTAGTTTACAAAGCCCGTTCCCCTAAGACAGTTTCTCATTTGAGTTCTTAGACGCTATGGTACAGAGAGGTAGGTACGTACCTGAGGACACAATCTGGCTCAACCACATAGCAGCCGTGTGAACTTGGGAGTATTACTTAAATGCTTTGTATCCTGGTTTTTCCGTACGAAAAATGGGGATGATGCTTGTCTCTACCTCATAGCTGTTGTGGGATTAAATGAGATCATGCATATATAACATTTTAATATAGTGCCTGGTATATAGTAAATCCTCAGTAAATAATTGCTAATATTATTATTACTTTACAGGTGAAGAAATAAGACTAAGAAAGATCAAGTTTAAAGGCCTATACAATTAAAGTGGCAAAGCTTGAAGTACAAATTCTAGTTTGGATATATTCCTACTACCCTGTATTACCTATGAATATCTCCTTTTAATTAGAAAAAAGGTATTTTTCTTTTGCACCATTTTTATTTTTGCAGCTGAAAATGACATCTGAGTTTGAAAGATTCAATGGTATTATTGACATCATTTCTTTTAGTGGAAAAAGAAGTTAATTATAGACATTAAAAAGGAAGTCGTCTCTGTGGAGAATCAAGATGAGGACTGTAACCTACGTTCGGAAAGAGTCAGCTTTGACCTTTCAGAAATGGAAACACAGTCTATTAGTTGGCAGAGAGGAGGAAGAAGGTAAGCTCTGTGAAGGGAGGGACACTTGCTTACTGTGCTCTCTCTCTAGCACTCTAGAACAGTGATTGGTGCACAAACATTTGTTTAGTGGACGAATATTAAAGTTAAACAAATCAACTTTAAAACATGCCCTCGCCAGTAGGATTCTCTTTGCTTTGATGCGCTTTCCTTTCTAGGATCAACTGTTACAACTAAAAAGTCCAGCACAGTCATCTACCCATAAAATACGGGATTTTTATCAGAAGACTCAGAGTAAGAAATAAAGGACTACATAAGGCCTTGAGTAGCTTTATTGAAATCTGTATAAATAAACATGCACATTTCAAATGTAAACTCAAGTGAACTCAAGTGCAGACAAAATTTTAACCTCTGTCATGCAGGAGGTTAGTTTACATTAAAAAAAAAAAAAAAGAAGAAAAAAAAGAAAGAAAAGAAAAAAGAAAAACCCAAAGCAGCGTTTAAAATACCAGGATGAAAACCAGCTTTAATTTCAAGAAATAAAGCAAAGCCATGAACAACATACCACATTTATCCTGGTCAAATGCATTTTTTTTTTTTTTTTTTTTTTTACTTTTAAATGCTAACATAAATAAATAATTTACCAAAATGTGCACTCACAGAGTGAACTTTTATTTACAATACACAATTTATAATCTATTGTATTTGATCAGTTCAAGTGAAGAACATTATACTTTTTGCTTTAATAACAGTGGGACACAAAGCGATTTCTCAGGTAGTCAGTATGTGACATGTGCCCCAGCATTTAAATTTTCTATTATATTAAAGGCAGTATTGTATGCCAATTGACAATACATTCTTTCAACTAAATTGAAGGGAAAAAGCAGCAAATAAAAATGTCTCTAATGTTCACACATATTTTTTGGCATCCTGGATCCTTGAATGTGGTGAACTGAAATCAAATTCAAGGTGTGTATGCTTTGTATACTGTACAGTTTTTGACTCTGGAACATGCAAATGCCATTTCTCTTGTAACGAGTTACCTTCTGAGAAAAGCTGTAAGGCTATGGTGAATTCCATCAGGAACACACAAAGAAAGTTAACAGACCTACCTTTATAGCCAATTGTCCATTAATGATTTAAAGGCCAGTATATGAAAAAAAAATCTCTCATCTAAGCTTGATGCAATTATTACTATGGATACAGAATACTATTAAGTCTGTCCTTATATTACAATAACTGGGAAAGCTAAGGTTGCCAAATTACCAAAAAATGGGGTAGAGAAAAACAGACAGCAAAAATTTTAATTTTGGACCGACACCAGATTAAAGATATGTATTTGAAAGCAAGTGAAACACATTTGAATGTCTAAAGAATAGATCCCAACAGCAGTAATACTTACACTAAATCATGACTGTAGATGGAGCGTGAAATCTAAAAACTGTTTCCACAGTGGCAGTAAAATGAATATAACTTTCTGAATTTTTAATGATACTACAAAAGGAAATAACTTTCAGGATTGTTTCTTGTATCATGATTTGGTTTTTTAATAGGCCCACATTAACTACAAGGGATGTATTTGAAAATGCGGTTTTCCAAGAAAACTGCTGCAGTATTTATTATGCCACATTGACACTGCAGCTAAGGATCGTAGTAGTCTATGTGGCAGCCCAATGCACATTAACTAGATTATCCAGAAACTAAGTTCAGCCATAGTTCTCTTGCAGTTATATTAGAGCAAAATAAATGACCAACATCCACAAATTTAACATTTGTCATCAATTAACTCACATCCAAAAAATTAAAGAAAACATAATTCATCAAAACAGCAGCAAACTTAAAAGGGATTTATTTGTGATTTCCTATATATATTTAGCTTGTAAATACAAGACTGTAAATGTAGTAAGAGACAATTTCTGTTAAAGTTTTCATTGTGTTTCACTTCAAGTACTGCACAAGTTAAAATCTGATAAAGGATTTACATTCGGTTATCTGAAACTCCCCATCTCAGACTTGTGTTTTAATGTGGTGGGTAACTTCATCATCCCATAGACACCACCAGCAGGAAAGTCTCTCTTTTATGGCTTCTAGACTTTCATCAGTTAGTGTGCATACAGTTCTCGTTTTCCATATCATTGTCATTGTCATTGCTATCTTCATCACTTTCTAGTGGGATGCCAGTGGCAGCTGAAGCACCTTTAGTTTCCCGGTCAAGAGAAAAAAAGCCAGTTCCACTGAAAGTGTCTTGTCTCTGGTAGAAGAGCACATAAGCTGCTTTGGACTGTCAAAACAGACGAAGGGCATTAGATGGTCATGGTTCTCCAAGATCACATTACATATAGTACCAATTTTCAGCTAACCAATTTTGATGACAGGATATAAAATCAAATAGAAAAACCAGATTGAATTTAAGATGATTTTTTGAATATAAAGGAAGAATGGTCATTAGAATTAAAATTCTGTATTCTCGAAATTATTTAGCTCAAAAAATAAATGCAATTATATCACAGATTAACCTTGTTACTCTAAAATGAAATAGCATTCTTTTTTTTTTTTTTTTTTTGAGACAGAGCCTCAAGCTGTCACCCTGGATAGAGTGCTGTGGCATCACAGCTCACAGCAACCTCCAATTCCTGGGCTCAAGCGAGTCTCTTGCCTCCGCCTCCCGAGTAGCTGGACTACAGGCGCCCG
>CAUYRH010011283.1:0-11724 GCA_963574655.1 Perodicticus potto | reverse complement strand
TCCTTCCTTTTTGAGACAGAGTCTTACTCTGTTGCTCTGGGTAGAGTACTGTGGCATCATAGCTCACAGCAACCTCAAACTTCTGAACTCAAGCAATTTCCTGCCTCAGCCTCCCCTACAGGTGCCCACCACCATGCCTGGCTAGTTTTCTATTTGGAGTAGAGATGGGGTCTCTGTCTTGCTCAGGCTGGTCTCAAACTCCTGAGCTCAAGTGTTCCACCTGCCTCAGCATCCTAGAGTGCTGGGATTATGGGTGTGAGCCACTGAGCCCAGCTTACTCTCCTTTTTCTGCTGTAGGTCAGAGCACTAAGATACCTCACAAGGTACAGAAATGATAGGTGGTGGAGAGAGGGGCCTGACGGCAAGGACGCCCACAGTCAGCAGAACGCCCTGCTGGGCCATTCTGTCCTCACTCTAGACGCCTGCTCTTCCTGCTCCCCGGGCCTGGCAATCTTGTACCTCCCTCTTCCTTCCATCCCTAAAACATACTGCGGCCGCTTCTGTTACCAACATTTCCCAGGGTCGACACACACCTCCACTCCCCCCAAAAGAAACTTTTCTTTTTCCAGGATAGAAGAATGATGGCAGAAATGAGGAGACTAAAAGGCAACTGCTGGGCTCAGTGCCTGCCACTCAGTGGTTATGGTGCCGGCCACATGCTCTAGGGCTGGCGGGTTCGAGCCCGGCCAGGATCGCTAAACAATGACAACTATAATAAAAAAAAAAAAAGGCTGAGAGTTGTGGTGGGCACCTGTGGTCCCAGTTACTTGGGAGGCTGAGGCAAGAGAATCCTTTAAGCCCAAGAGTTTGAGGTTGCTGTGAGCTGTGACTCCACAGCACTCTACCGGGGGTGACATAGTGGGACTCTCTCTCAAAACAAACAAACAAAAAAGGCAGCTGCTGGTTTTTAATCCCTACTATGTGAAGATTCTTTATACAGATACAAAAGAAGAAAGTCCTGGCTGTCACAAGGGCAAGATTAAAGATACTTTTAGGCAATCTTGAAAGAATGTGTTAAATAAAGGGTGCCTTGCATTAAACCTTCAAGTGCTATTCTGGTCCCCTCAGCCTGATCAAAGCTTCATTTTCAAACCAGCTACTGAACATTTTATCTTGGGTATAAATTTTTCACTTGTTTTGACATCTCTGAAGAGTTTTTTAAAACTCGCCAAAAAAAAAAAAAAGGTCTAAATATATAGCAGATTTGTGAGTGCACCTTGAGAGAAATGTATTCTAGATCCAAAAAGCCATCACAACCTGTGTAGTCAAGCTGTCATCCAAGGAAGGGGGCATGGGTCACGTCCATGCCACTGCCTGGAACATACTTCTTGGGTAAACTTCCAATCGGCCTCTTGGTTGCTTTCAAGTGAGTGGCCTTTTCCTCCAGGCTTGAAAGGTACCAAACTGTTTAAGCAAACACCATTTTTCCCCTGGCCAGGAAACTATACTAAATTTATACTCAGAACCAAAGAACAACAGTTTCTTTGTAGAGTTGAAGTGTTTAGGGAACCATCTTCTTCCAGAGCTGCATTACTGATGAAGAAAATCCTCAGTCATTTCTGGTTGGCTGTAGTTCTGTATTTTTGATTCTCAGCCCTTTTTCCCTTTTGGAATCTATGGAAATTGCAATTCCTAGGCCAATCAGACTGCAGCACACCAGCCACGCGGGCGGGGAGACACCAGACCCCCGTCCAAATCTAGGCTTCTCGGGTTTGCCTTTTTGTGTGTGGCTTGTTGGCACTTTTTCTAATATATTAGGGTCTGAGCACCCTCAGGAAACCCTGTCTCTGCAAATGGGTAGGTTACACAATCTATGGCAAGTAAACTAAAGAACCTTCTCCAATCTCAGATAACACACTGTTGGTCTGGAAATAGGACGATGGTATTGTTCACCACGTCAGATACATAACCTAGGAATGAAAAGGCTTCGAATCAGAACGTTTTAAAAGAGAAAGAAGAAAAAATAGCAAAAATCTAGGGCAGGCAGCAGAGGGAAAAGAATCTCTAAGGTACGGCAAAGGCTGCATATAAAATACAGAGGGTGACATTCAAAATGTTTAGGATGTGGGCAGTTATCAGTCTGCGGGTGGGTTTTTTTAGAACAATGGTTCTGGACTGAGGGATTGTCATGATGAATAATATGAAATGCCATCTGACATCCTCATCCCAGAAAAATGGCATTTCAAAGGAGAAAGCCAAAGTAACCTGCTTTCCTTTGCTGCTGTGTGTGCAACTCCTGTGCCCTGGTGGCTCACATCTGTTTGGTGACCTGCTGAGAACCCTACCTTCTAGCACAAGCCACAGAACTTTGAAAATTACCCTGTGGGCTCTTTGGATTCATAGAACAATAAAAGTTGGTTATTCTGAGTATTAACTAATAACACTCAGGGTATTTTTACTTCCAGTTTATAATATGTTTGTAAGTGTTATCTCTTCTCTATTTTGATAACTAATTCTGGCATCAAGGAAGGTAGAGATAAGATAATGGCTACTACTCAGATTTTTCCATAGAGGTTTTATACACTGGATTTAAATTGGGTAAGTGAATGAGACAAACTCAAATGTTTAGAGAAATTTTCTTTTCTGTAGTTTTTTTTTTTTTTTTTTTGAGACAGAGTTTTATTTTGTCACCCTTGGTAGAGTGCCGTGGCATCACAGCTCACAGCAACCTCCAACTCTTGGGCTTAAGCAATTCTCTCGTCTCCGCCTCCCAAGTAGCTGGGACTACAGGCACCTGCCACAACGCCCAAGAAATTTCCATGATCGGATCTACAACATGATGCAATCCCTATTCTCTCTTGGAATTATTGAGTTTTGTCCTTCTGTAAAAGACAAATATATTCTAAGTGACATTTTGGAGCTGCTCTACGAATATCAGTGTTTGAATAGTGTGGGACTGCTTTACTTGAGAGGAAAAATAAAACTCATAGTTTTGACCTGTTTTAATGAAAACTAGATATGTTATATACAAATCATCTTCTGCCACAGTTTTAAAACAGAGTATCACATTGAAAAGAAGAAGGCAAGGTTTAAGAAATTAACCTTATCTTTGGGAATAAATAAATACCTGTCTTCACCCAACTAGACAGTGAACTTCACAACCCAGAGGAGTCTCAGAATGAAAGTGAGAGCCATGTGTTGGAATTGAGGATGCTGACAGTATTAAAAAAAAAATGTATTAAGGGAAAGTTATGAAATTGTGCTTTGCATCTCTGAGATATCTTTGGGCCTAAGAAGAGGGCCCAAACCTAAAAAATATAACAGAATGACAAGTTTGCTGACAAACACCTCATCAAGTGGACTTGAAAAAAATTAAAACACCAACAGATGGAATGTGTCTGAATCTCCTCTCTGCTGGTGTGTGTGTCACTGAACGTCAGCCAGTGTACTGGGGAGGTCCCACAGGATTCTTCCAAGAAAGCCGCAATGACCCAGATGCACTTCCCCATACAAAAGGCTCAAGGTTGATGAATGCAGCTGGCTTTTGTTAGCTCTTCATATCTCCTCTACTCAAAAAACAAAAGCCAACAAATACAAAAGAAGCCCCACAACAAACCAGAAAAATCTGACCATAATTTTAGATCAAAGAGACTTTCCATTTGTATTTCCATTAAAAACTTTGGTAAATATCATCTGTAGGTTTAAAGAATAAATCCTCCTGTTCCCTGTAATTAAGTGGGAAAATGAATTAGTAAATGTTGCCAAACATAAGCATTAAAAACAATAAATATGCCTCTATGGTAAAGTTTTTCTTTTGGAGGGGGAAGAAGTAACAAAATCTAAATTAAATTAAAGTGGTGCTCTGGGAACCAAAGTGTTACTACAGCTCAATAAACTAACGTAATTAGACAATGCAAGATTTCTTTTCTAGGCTCCAAATCTAAAATATGGGCTTTGTAAAGGCTCAGGATCATTGTTAGAGTCCAGTTCAATATTCCAGCTTCTCAGATTCACAGCCAGCACTCTGCCTTTAAGGTATCACTTGTCTGAGTATTTTGCCAGTCTCTCCCTCACTGATTGGTTTTGTGTAACTTTCAAGTTCAGCAGCCCTCTTTGGAAACTGACAAGTGTTCATTTTGAAATGGAATCATCAAATGCATGCAGCCTTCAGGAGGCTCCTTTTTTCAGGAGAACAAACAAAGGAAAATGTTTTTAGTACAAAATTCTTTTTTAACAAATAAAAAGCGTGTATTGCACTGCAGGGCTGCCCATCTCCACAAAAGCCCCAGCTCTTTTTGGTGGCCCTCAGAAGCAAGGTTTTCATTGTATAATTCGTTCAGGGATAGAGCTTTTTGCTGGGCTAATGAGCACTCCTGCAGTTTCTTCTCCTGCAGGCGAATTCCCAAAAGCACACTCTTAAATCAGATACTGCAAAGCCAGAAAGGGGAGGAGGGATGAAAGAAAAAAAAAAGTTAGGGTCAAGAATGCCAAGGTAGCGGTAGATCCATACTCATGCCTCCCACTTGGCGTCAGTGAAGTCGTGTGCCTGGAGATCTTCATCCACAGTTAATTTCTATGCTTGTTCTTTCATGGCCAAGGTCCTGTTTTGAGTATGGCCTCATCTGAGCACACCTCCAATGGATATTAATGTAATAGATCATCATGGCAGCTTGCTCTTAAAATATATTGATAGCAACCTTGACCAGGAACTGATTAGAAAGGGCAGGATTAAGGAGTGTTCCCTTTTTTGCCAAAAAGTGGAGCATGACATTGGAAACCTGAAGGCTCTGACTCCTGTCCTAGTACTAATTTTCCCATGTTTTACACTGTCACCGGCGAGTCTGGCAGACATTATTAGGAAGCTGTGTGACAGTATCTAATAAAGCATGTTAGGAGAGAAATCACGGCTCCCCATTGCACTGATGATCTTCGGGAGAAATACAGTGTTGCAGATTACAGGAGGCGGAGGCTGCAAACACTGAAGATACCCAAGGCAATTCATCATCAGCCAGCAACTTGCCAGTGATCTATGGCTTTAAAGGAAAACCTTCCAGGAGGGACAGGGACGGATGGTGTGTCTTATTCATGTGAGCAAAGGTGTTGTGGAGAAGACTGTTCAATTATTTATTGGTTGTTTTAAATGCCTGAATATAGTTTTAGGACATTGTAGGTCTCTGTAAAGTATAACATCTCTGTAGAATAGTCTTCCTTTAGAAGTGACCAATGGTGGTGCTTAAAACAGCACAGACTGTGTTATGAGTGTGTTAGTGATGAATTTGTAGAATTTAAAAGGCCAGGGGAGTATTAGTAATGTTGGGGTTAGCAGAGGCAGCTCATTTTAGAAATTTGGTATTTGAGTTTTTCAACATTATCCAAAGTGGGTTCACCACATTCTTTTTAACAAATTCCCCAGCACAGAGCAGATGGTTCCTCTATTAACAACCATTTGCATTTAACATATTGCAATGATTTATGTACCACATGCCACTGAGCAAAGCAAAAACATTCAGTAGCGACTAATTAGTTGAGTGCTAAGACACGTATCTCAATGTACAGAGCCCTCCTCTAACTGTGTATTCCATTTTTTATAGTTTACTGTTTTATTTGTGCAAAGTAGTTAAATCAGAACTATGGTATTCCCCTTGTGATGATGGCAATGCCTCTGTAATTATGGTTCTATTAATGCTTCAGCTATGCTTTTTTTTTTTTAAATTCAAAGGGTTAACATTTGTATGTCAGGATTTCCCTGGACACTGATAGATCGGTTACATTTTAAACAGAACACATGTAAGTTATTCCTAACACTACCAACATACTTATTTTAAGAAGCCTAATTCACTTTTAAAATAGAACATACGTAATATAAAATGGATATAAAATGAGACGACTAATCAAAAAGTGATTTACAAAGAATGACTAATTTTAATCGGACTTTTAATGTCTTATTTATTAATACATAATTCCTTTTTAAATTATATCTTCTTCAGCAAATTGTCCACTCTGATGTGCCCATATAATTTTTTTCATTTACCTACCGAAACTGTGTTCCAATCCCCTCACAACTCATGAACTTGCCTCTACACTGGATCTGTTTCATAAAGTGGCCACATGTTAACCTCCCCAGGGCATGGGAGTTCTGCCATTCAAAAGCAGGTTTCCTTAAGCCAGAGAAGAAACATAACTAAAAATTGTGTGAGTTGTTGCCTTCTATGGAAAAGAAGACCCAAACTCTTTTTTCTCTTTGGTGACCCTGAGGCACTTTCTCCCCCTTTGTGCTGACCAGCAGGGTCAATGGACATTACAATACTGTCACTGCATTTCAAGGTGACAGTGTTAGGGCTCTGGGATAAAACAATGAATCTTTTATAAGTGGGATTTTCATTCTCAAGAGACATCCATGCAAAATGTCAAAGTAGGCCATCCATCATCTGTGCCAATAAATGAACCTCTGCAGTCCAGAGGAAATGGAGTTATAATACAACTACATTTACCCAGGACCCAAGTAGCCAATCTTAGAAAACAAAATTTGTTCTACCATCTTTGTAAATCCCAGTTTTAATTTTCAGAAGCTTCTCTACCAAGGGAGAACTATAGGAATATGGTAATATGGAATATGACAAATTTAACCTGCTGAGATCTTTATAAGGGAAGAAAACAATTAAGACAGATAACTAAGTGCACATTAATGACTATAAAATAGAGTAGAAGTAATAGAATAAGTATAAACTCAATCCATCAATATAGGAAAGGGAAAAGAGTTAGTAGAAGAAGACAAAATATTAATGGTTACGGATAACAGGGTCAATAGGTTGTTAAACTAATATAACAATAAAAACAAAACGAAGCTTCTTTCAAAGTCATAGTATTTGATTGCAGCTACCATTTGGAGGCCCCACGGTAGTAGCCACCATTTATTTATTGTGTACTTGCAATTTACATACATTAATAATCTTGTAAATAAATTATAACATGCGTAGCATTTGTTCCATTTTTATAGATGAGGGAACTGAGAGTGGGGGATATTGATGTTCCGAGATTTTCCTAAAGTCTAACAAGTAGCAAGTAGAGGGACTCTTATTTGAACCCAAGTATATGAGACTTAAAGCTACACTTTCCTGCCTCTGCATGTAGACCAGAGTTCATTAACAAACGTACACCACAACTTGATTTTTCTTATTTTCTTTTGTATCAAAAACTCACATGTGGTATGTTATTTCCTCTAGCATCTTATTTTGGCAGTAAAGTAACACTGGTATCTTTACATATGCTGTTGTTAGTAGAAAAATCTAATAGAATAATCAATACCAAGGAAAGAAGCAAATAATCAAATTGCAAAGAAGCCTCTTGGTTTAAACCCATCAATGCTAAACAAATATAGAATGTGTAGCCCTGAGAGATATCCTTTTGCTTCTGCGGGACGCTTATTTTTCATAAATAACACTTATATTTAATGAAAACAGGATTAACTTTGTATTGAAAATTGAGCCCGTCATCCAGTCTGATTAAACAACATGTGGTCTTGCAAATCCACATTTTATTCATTATTTCTGTGTCTGAAACCAACTCTACTGTGAATCAATTTTCTGGATATACTGATATTATGGAAAGGAGAAAGGAAATATGTCTTTCTACACATGTATATTGATAGGGCATTAGATATTTTCAACCGTTAGGTAATATTCTACTATTTTAAATGATTAATAATAACAATTTCATTTGGTTAAACCTAACCACGGAGGCAGTTGTTTAGAGATAACCTTGATGAAGATGGGAATATTAGGAAGTCCTCTAGACAGCGCGTCTCATCCCGGCGGTCTGGGCTGGTGCCCTTTACTCTGCCATAGCAACTTTGCGCACATCCTCACCATTGCACGGACTACACTGCTTAATAATTTTTCTCTTGACGTGACTGTCAACACATCCAGATGGCTGCAACTTGAGGACAGGGACTGTAGCTTTCATCTTTGTGTCTCTGGTAACTGGCACACCACCAGAAGCTAGTGAGCACTAAACATTTAAGCACAAACATTCATTTGCATTGTACTTGTATTTTATAGTTCCTAAAAATTCTTTAAAGGGAAAACAGGATAGATATTGTTTCCCATGCTACAGTTCTGGGGTAAGAATCCATGTGATTTGATTCTCAGTTAAAAGATAATTTACTCCTTTATATTCCTACCGATTAACGTTCTCATAAAGCTTATTCAATCACGTCTAGTTTACTAACTTGTTATTCATTACTTTCTTAATTCACAAACATAAATTATTCCTAGAATAGTAAAATGTCTGCATGCCGTTAACAGATTTGATCAAATGGTCATTGCTATTTCCAAAATGGACCACTTTCCTTTTTTAATTACAGTGCATTTCTGAGTTTCCTTGGCCTATTTTTTCACGGAAGTTTATGTTATTCATCTGAGATTTTTCTATATTTTACATTCTATGCAGTGCTGAGGTTAAGAAGGTGGTTGCCATGGTCTCCTTTGATATTGACACCGCACACTTCCCAGCGTGATTCATCGCTTCCTCTAAGTGGGCCACTGTGGAACACCGAAAAAGCCTCATCTCACAGTCTGGAACCTGTTGACTTCTCCGATTCACAATGGCTGGAAAAGAGAGCAGAGCTGCGAGACCCAAAGAGCATTTGAGAGGCACTAATGGAGCTGCATAGCTACCTTTGAACCAAAGAGGATATGTGCTGGGTTCACATATTACCTTCAATCCATAGTTGGCCATGTGGGTGGGCAATAATGCTGGGATGAGTGTGGATGAGATTTCTCAGCTGATCTCTTCCTGGGAGTGTAGAAAACTGCAACATACTGTTAAAGGCTCTCTTGCATCTTCAAAATTTCCCCCAAATATTTCTTCCCTTTACTTTCTTTCTTCCTTTTTTAAAAACACCTTTCCAGAGGAAATAAAACATCCCCAATATACTTTTTAATGTACTTTCCATCCAAACCTATTTCTATTCATGTGTTATTGGTGTATATTCAAGCTGAGCTGAAAAACTCATTCGTGTCAAACCTTTGCTCTGTAACAGCCACGATCACTGGTCTCAAATCATTCAGGGTCTGCGACAGCATGAAAACACTTTTTAGGTACACTGATATTCAGAAATATCAGGCTGCAATCAGCAGAGATAACAATTATTGCCATCTGCTTACTTCTAAAGAAATTTCCTGCCCTTGGACAGAAATTGCAAAATTTAAAATAGCAATTTACTTGTGGATTATTTATAGCTGTGGTCCCCAATCCCTGGCGTGCAGACTGGTGCCTGTCCCTGGCCTGTTTGGTACTGGGCCACATGGTGTCACCGCATGAATTCCACCCAGTCTCCCATTCCTGCCTCCTCTGTGACCGTGAAAAATTGTCTTCCAGGAAACCGGTCTCTGGTGACCCAAAGATTGGGGATCACAGATCTATCGGCCAGTTTACCTTCACTAACAAATACCTGCATCAAAATTTCTTCTCTGTCACTTTTAAGTTAAAATAGGAGCTCACTGTAGTCTCACATAGGCAACACTCTCCATTTCTAAAATATTACCAATGATATCATCACTCTTCTGGGTCCCTGGGATAAAAAATTTGGTCAAACTGTAGAGATTACGTATGTCTCTCTCTTCTGATATGCTTGGGCTTCTCTGCAAGAGGAGATATTGGTCTGTAGCTTAACTGTAAAGGGTCTCAGACATCACAAACATGCACATACAATGTTTTTTATTTCTGTTCTCTTAAGAAAAATTTTTGAACATTTAGTAACAGGTTAAGCAGATTGGAGTTATAGGAGGGGGATTTGAACCCTAAACTGAACCCCATCCCAATAACCCTCTAATTTCTTAAACCCTACAATCTCTGCCAGAAGACTCAAGGCTGAGGGAGCTCAAGTGAGTGTGTGGGAACAGGGGTAGAAGGATAAGAAGAAGAAATTAAATCTGTGCTTGTTTGTTTGTTTTGTTTTCTGTTTCAAAAAACACTGGGCACTGCAAATCACCAAAATCAGATGTCTAGGCAGACAGGTTCCTCAAATAACCGTTTAACTTCCTTCCCCTACGCCTGGGTGATGGGGAATTGGCTTGATTGTGTAGGGCTTTTTAAACATTCCTCACTGCATTATTATTACTTTTTGTGATTGTTCTAGGGATTGTAATAAGTTCACACACCTCCCCCCCCACACACACACACGGTGCCAAAAAAATGTATATACATGTTGAGAAAGGAAAAAAAAACTGAATTAAAATTGTAATACTCAAGTCACATTTGACTTATGCAATTAGAAGAAATGCTCAAATGTGACTTGTATTCATCTTTTGTTTTTAATGTATACAGACTATTACAATTTTAATACAGTTTTTTCCTTTCTTCAACTGTGTACACATTGTTTGGCACCCTCTGGGTGTATGTGAATACATCTATCTTTCTATCTTAATTTTTCATCATCTAATCAACATTGTACCATTTCATGCTCAATGTAAGAACTTAGAACCAATTTATGCCCGTTTACCCCACCCTCCTGTACTTTAGACTACAGTTGTTCTATGCATTTTACTTACATACATTGTAAACCTCACAATAAAATGTTACAATTTTTTGGTTGAAAATAGTATTATGCATTTTAAAGAGAGAAAGAGGAAGATAGATTTTAGATGTACTATATTTTCAATTTCCAGTGTTCTTCACTGCTTCCTGAACTACATTTCCCTTTGGTATCATTTCCTTTTTAGCCGGATGAGCTGGTGATGACTTCTCTTAGTTTCTTTTATCTGATAATGTTCTTAATAAACTTTCATTTGTTCTCCTTTCAAGACTTTTTCTGGCTATTTGGGGTCCCTTGAAACTCTCTATATATAGATTTTAGGGTGGATTTTTCCATTCCTGTAAAAACAGTTGAGATTTTAATGGAGATTGAGTTGAATCCGTAGATAGCTTTGTGAAGTACTGACATCTTCACAAGGTAATTCTTTCAACCCATGAACAGAGGATGTCTTTCCATTTATTTGTGTCTTCTTTACTTTCTTTCGGCATTGATTTGTAGTTTTGAGCATACACGTGGTTGCCTGGGTAAATCTCCATGCTCAGTTCAGGCAGATCCACTGACCATGTATGAGTGTTGGGTGAAGGACACAGTTCCCACCCTTCTCTAGCAGAGCCATGTTACTTCAGACTTGCAAATGGCAGTTAGGCTGAGATGGTGTCTCTTTTTGCCATACTATGGGGAATAGGCTATGGGATCCTGGGTAGGATAAGAGTCAATCAGTAGTATAGCTCAATTCATATTACACACCTTTAGGCATATGATGTGTGGCTATATCATTTCAGCAGCAAGGCACAAGTGTTCCAATTTCTCTGCATCCATACCAAAACTTATTTAATTAAATTAATTAATTCATTAATTTTTTAAAGACAGAACCTCAAGCTGTCACCCTGGGTAGAGTGCTGTGGCATCACAGCTCACAGCAACCTCCAACTCCTGGGCTTAAGCAACTCTCTTGCCTCAGCCTCCCAAGTAGCTGGGACTATAGGCGCCCGCCACAATGCCTGGCTATTTTTGGGGTGTAGCTGTCATTGTTGTTTGGTGGGCCCGGGCTGGATTCAAACCTGCCAACTCTAGTGTATGTGGGTGGCATCTTAGCTGCTTAAGCTACAGGTGCCAAGCCCCAAAACTTATTTTACAGCTAATGAGTATAAAGAGGTATTTCATTGTGGTTTTGATTTGCATGTCCCTTATTACTGATGATGTTGGACATCTTTTCATGTCCCTATTGGCCATTTGTAGATATTTTTTGG
>CAUYRH010011282.1:0-37355 GCA_963574655.1 Perodicticus potto | reverse complement strand
CAATCATGGGGCACAATGTGCTGACTTCATATACAATCTGAAATATTTTCATTGAACTATTTAACATAGCCTTCTTGGCCTTTTAATCACTATATGAAGACATTTATATTCTACATTTAGTAATTTTCACTTGTACCCTTGTGGTTGACATAGCTTTCATGGCATTTTCTTTGTCATTGTGTGCAGACACTTATATTCTACATTTAGTAAGTTTCACCTGTACCTTTTTAAGATGCACCGTAAGTGTGGACCCATCAATTATTCTACCTCTGCCCATCCTCCCCTCTCCGCTCCCCTTCCTTGCCCCATCCCCCATGTTCTTGTGCTGTAATTGGGTTATACCTTTCAAATTAAAGCTATAAATTAGTTTCATAGTAGGACTGAGTACATTGGATACTTTTTATTCCATTCTTGGGAAACGTTGCTAAGAACAATATTTTCCAGCTCCATCCAAGTAATCACGAAAGAGGTAAAGTCTCCATCTTTCTTTAAGGCTGCATAATATTCCATGGTGGACATATACCATGATTTATTAATCCATTCATGGGTCGATGGGCACTTTGGCTTTTTCCATGACTTAGCAATTATGAATTGGGCTGCAATAAACATTCTGACACAGATGTATTTGTTATAATGTGATTTTTGGTCTTCTGGATATATACCTAGCAGAGGAATTATAGGATCAAATGGCAGTTCTAGTTGTAGATTTCTAAGTATTCTCCAGATATCTTTCCAAATGGACCATATTAGTTTGCATTCCCACCAGTAATGTAGTAGTGTTCCCTTTTTTCTACATCCACGCCAGGATCTCTGGTTTTGGGATATTGTGATGTGGGCTAATCTTATTGGAGTTAGATAGTATCTCAAAGTAGTTTTGATTTGCATTTCTCTGATGATTAAGGATGGTGAGCATTTTTTCATGTGTCTGTAAGCCATGCACCTGTCTTCTTCAGAGAAGTTTCTCTTCAGGTCCCTTGCCCACCCTGGGATGGGATCACTTGTTCTTTTCTTGCTAATACATTTGAGTTCTCTGTGGATTCTGGTTATTAAACCTTTGTTGGAGGTATAACCTGCAAATATTTTCTCCCATTATGAGGGCTATCTGCTTGCTTTACTTACTATGTTCTTGGCTGTGCAGAGCTTTTTAGTTTTAACAGATCCCAGTAGGGTATTTTTGATGCTGCTTCAATTGCCTGAGGGGTCCTCTTCATAAAATATTCACCCAGACCAATTCCTTTAAGAGTTTTCCCTGAACTTTCTTCTACTATTTTTATAGTTTCATGTCTTAAGCTTGAATCTTTAATCCAGTGAGTCTATCTTAGTTAAAGGTGAAAGGTGTGGGTCCAGTTTCAATCTTCTAGAGGTCGCCAGCCAGTTGACCCAGCACCATTTGTTAAATAGGGAATATTTTCTCCACTGAATGTTTATAATTGGCTTGTCAAAGATCAAATAATGCTCTATCCAGGGTGATAGCTTGAGGCTCTGTCTCAAAAAAAAAAAAAAAAAGATCAAATAATGGTAAGTAGCTGGGTTCATCTCTTGGTTCTCTATTGTGTTCCATACAACTACCTCTCTGTTTTTGTGCCAGTACCATGCTGTTTTGATCACTAATGATTTGTAGTATAGTCTGAGGTCTGGAAGCATAACTCCTGTTTTGTTTTTATTTCTGAGTAATGTCTTGGCTATTCAAGGTCTTTCCTGATTCCATGTAAAATGATATATTATTTTTTGAGACCTTTAAAATCAATGGGGATTGCATTAAAATTGTATGTTGCTTTGGGTAGTATAGACATTTTAACAATGTTGATTATTCCCAGACATTAGCATGGTATGTTTTTCCATTTGTTAACATCTTCAGCTATTTCTTTTCTTAGAGTTTCATAGTTCCCTTTATAAAGGCCTTTCATGCCCTTTGTCAGGTAAACTCCCTAATATTTCATCTTCTTTGGCACTGCTATAAATGGAATAGAATCCTTCACTGTTTTTTCAGCTTGGCTATTGTTGATATATATAAAGGTTACAGATTTATGAGTGTTGATTTTGTAACCTGATACACTGCTGTATTCCTTGATCACTTCTAAGAGTTTTGTAGTAGAATCCCTGGTATTTTCCAGATATACAATAATCATCTGCGAAGAGTGAAAGTTTGATCTCTTCTTATCCTATATGAATAACCTTGATTGCCTTTTTTCCCCTAATTGCAATGGCTAAAACTTCCATTACAATGTTAAAGAGCAGTGGAAACAATGGGCAACGTTGCCTGGTTCCTGATCTGAGTGGAAATGATTACAATATAACTCCATTCAATACAATATTGGCTGTAGGTTTACTATAGATAGCTTCTATCAGTTTAAGAAATGTCCCTTCTATACCAATTTTCTTAAGTGTTCTGATCATGAAGGAATGCTGGATATTATCAAAAGCTTTTTCTGCATCAATTGAGATAATCACATAGTCTTTGTTTTTTAATTTATTTATGTGCTGGATTATATTTATAGATTTACATATATTGAACCAGCCTGGAGACCCTGGGATAAAACCCACTTGGTCATGGTGTATAATTTGTATGATGTGTTGCTGGATTCTGTTTGTTAGGATCTTGTTGAATATTTTTCCATCAAGATGCATTAGTGATATTGGTCTATAATTTTCTTTTCTTGTTGGGTCTTTTCCTGGTTTGGGGATCAAGGTGATGTTTGCTTCATAGAATGTGTTGGGTAGTATTCCTTCTTTTTCTATATTTTGGAAAAGGTTGAGTAATATAGGTAGCATTTCCTCTTTAAAAGTTTGGTAGAATTCTGATGTGAAGCCGTCTGGTCCCGGGCTCTTTATTTTAGGGAGATTTTTTATAGCTGATGCTATTTCAGAACTTGATATAGGCCTGTTCAACATTTCCACTTCATTCTGGCTACGTGATGGAGGGTGGCATATTTCCAAGTTGTGGTCAATTTCATTCAGATTTTCATAATTCTGAGAATAAAATTTCTTATAATATTCATTAAGAATTTTTTGAATTTCTGAAGATTCTGTTGTTATTTCGTCTTTACCATTTCTGATTGATGAAATTAGAAATAAAATTTCTTGTAATATTCATAATAATTTTTTGAATTTCTGAGGAGTCTGTCATTATTTCATCTTTACCATTTCTGACTGATAAAGGAGATGAAAAATTCACTCATTTTTTACTGGTTAGGTTAGCCAAAGGTTTATGTATTTTATTGACCTTTTCAATAAACCAACTTTTTTATTTATTGATCTGTTGTATAATTATTTTGTTTTCAATTTTATTTAATTCTGCTCTAATTTTGGTTATTGCTTTTCTTCTGCTGGGTTTAGTATTGGAATGTTCTTCCTTTTCGAACTGCTTGAGATATCTCAGTAAGTTGTCAACTTCCTCTCTTTCCATTCTCTTGAGGAAGGCTTGCCTTGCTATAAATTTCTCTCTTAGGACTGCCTTTGCAGTATCCCAGAAGTTGTGATAATTCTTGTCTTTATTATAATTTTTTTCCAAAAATTTGGTAATTTCCTTCTTAATCTCATCTATGACACAGCTAACATTCAGCATAAGGTTATTTAGCTTCCATGTTTTTGCATGGAGTATGCAGATTCCTGTTGTTACTGAGTTCAACTTTTATTCCATGATGGTTTGAGAAGATTCAAGGAATAATTTCTATTCTTTTAAATTTGCTAAGGTTAGATTTGTGACCTAAGATGTGATCAATTTTGAAGTATGTTCCATGGGCTGATGAGAAGAATGTGTATTCAGTTTTGTTAGGATGAAATGTTCTGTAGATGTCTGTTAAATCCAAATGCTGAATGGTTAAGTTTAAATCTAAGATTTCTTTGCTTAGCTTCTTAGTGGAGGATCTCTCCAACACTGCTAAAGGGGTGTTAAAATATTTGACTACTATGGAGCTGGTGTTGGTTGCTCATGTCTGTTAGAGTTTCTCTTATAAATTGAGGTGCATTCTGGTTGGGTGCATAAATGTTAATAATTGTAATCTCATCTTATTGAATCTTGCCCTTAACAAACGTGAAGTGAGCATCCTTATTGTTCCTTATTTCTTGATTTAAAACCTATTGTATCTGCAAACTTAATTGCAACACCTGCTTTTTTCAGATTTCCATTTGCCTGGAATATAGATGGCAATCCTTTCACCTGAGTCTTTATTTATCTTTTAAGGTAAGATGAGATTCTTGTATGTAGCAGATATCTGGCCTGAGTTTTTGTATCCAGTCAGCCAACATGTGCTTCTTTAGAGGGCAATTTAAGCCATTCACATTAATTGAGAATATTGATAGGCCTGGTAGAATTTTGGGTATCAAGTATTTTCAGAGACCAGTGTATATTTTTAATCCTTTTGCCATTGTGGAAGATGGAATTTGATCAAAAGTTTCAAAGCGAGTTTACTTTTGTAGTGGATAATTGCGCTGGTCATTATGGAGAATAGGTCTGACGATATCCTGGAGAGCTGGTTTAGTTATGGCAAATTTCTTCGACATGTGGATGTCATTAGAGTATTTAATTTCTCCATCATAAATGAAACTCAGTTTGGCTGGATATAGGATCCTGGGTTGCAAATTATTTTGTTTTAGGAGATTAAAAGTCAATAAGCATCCTTTTCTAGCTTGAAAGGTTTGAGCAGAGAAATCAGCAGTTATTCTAATGTTCTTCCCCTTGTAAGTTATGGTTTTCTTGCATCTGGCTACTTTCAGAATCTTCTCCTTCACATTAACTTTAGTGAAGTTAACTATGATGTGCCTAGGAGATGTCTTATTTGGGTTGAGTCATGCTGGGGTTCTGAAACTGTCTGCTATCTGAATTTCAGAGTCCCTTGGCATGTCTGGAAAGTTCTCTTTCATAATCTCAAGAAGAAGGGACTCTGTGTCTTGTGAAGCCAGTTCGTCACTTTCAGGTATCCCTGTAAGACGAATATTGGTTTTCTCGGAGTTATCCCAGAGCTCTCTAAGAGAATGATCTGTGTTTGCCTTCCATTTCTCTTCCTCTTTGAGCATTTGGGAGCGTTCAAAATCTCTGTCTTCAGTGTTCAAAATCCTTTCTTCTGCTTGCTCCATTCTGTTACTGAGGGATTCTACTGTATTTCTCATATCTTGGAGGGCTGGAACTTCTTTTCTCAATGTGTCTAAATCTTTGATGTTTTTGTCTTTGAATCCATTGAATTCTTAAGACATCTTTTGAATTATTCCTTCAATTTCTAACTCCAACTTCCATTCTTTTGATCTTATTTGCCACCCAAATTCTAAATTTGATTTCTGACATCTCAGCCATCTGTTTGTGAATGGGATCCTCTGGTTTGGCTGGTTTGTCATTGTTTGGGGGGGTTGAACTGTTCTGATTATTCATGTTTCCAGAGTTTTTCCACTGATTCCACCCCATGATTGTTTTTCACTTTTTAGCTAGATGACCTGGTAAGGTGAAATTGGATTGGAGACTTCATGGGTTGTGGTTGACCAGCCCTTCGCCAAGGAACTGGAATTGGTGACTGTAGCTTTTCCTCTACAATTTTGGAAAGGACCTGTACAGTACTACAGTCTGTGACTCTGTAGACCTTATTGGTGTAGTGGGAGTAGGTGGCTCTGTCTTGTATTCAGCTGATCTGTGTCCAATCCTAGTGAATCATGACTCTGGGTTGCAATCTCAGCTTTTCAGAAATACAAGCAACTAGGACATCCTGTCCCCCACAGGTAATGTTTGGAAAAGTAAAACCAAAGCTTCCCACTACAACAAATCAGGGTATCACCTTGGAGTCTCCTCGGGTGATTTGTCCAGTTCAAGAGTTCCAAAGAAATTGTCCCAAACCACACCCACTCTCTAGCTGGAGGATTCAAAAGGTGTCTAGAAGGTAGATATTAGGAATCTACTGGTAGCTCAAATGTGGCTTGAACACCTCTGGTCCTCTGAGGAGTCAGACAGGCCTGTCCAGTGGAAGGTTTGGAACAAGGGTATTGATGCTTCTTTCCCCACCTTGTTCACACTTCACCACTAAACTCTGGCAACCCCAGTCTGTGGTAGCCCCTCTGGTAGTCTGTGTTAACCCAGTCACTGTGGCCCAGTTCTGTCCAATAAGCTAATGTGCCAGGACTATGTGCCTGCCATAACCAAAGTAAGGTCACTGCCTCCTCTTGTGGTTACCACCCTCTGCCACCATCCAGCAGGAGAATCTGAAGCATCTTTTCCTCAGGAGCTCAATGGCAGCTAGAGAAAGTTCCACCTGAGTTCAGTCTAAACCTGAGGATATCCTGACAGCAAAAGAATTTCTCCCTCAGCCACTGCACCTTTGTTGTTGTGTAGCTCTGGTAGCCCTATATGGTGAGGTCTGGTTCCTTCTGGCACACCGGAGAGTTGTGGAAATGACTCTCACAAATTAGACCCCAGCCAGATCACTCTACTAATGCTTGTGTTGGGTGGGAGGTGTCTTCACTTGGGTTTGTGTACCTCAGCAGTTCCCGTAGTGCAAATACCCAAGCCTCTACCTGCTGTTAAGATATACTTTTTCAGGGCCAGGTCAGTCACCTTTCCCTCTATGTCTTTCTGTACTGTTACTGGATTCACAGATACAACACAGCTGCACTGCCTCTGTCTATGCAATGCCCAGTCCTAGCCAAGAATGGCAGACATTCTGGTCTCTGCAGGGTTTTGACTTCTAGACCACCAGACCAGTGGGGAAGGGTAAACTGGAAGTTCAAGGTGGCAAGAAAAATATTTGTTTAAACTTCCTGCCAGACAAGGGAATTCCTGGGCTCACAGCAGGGGCTCTCTGAAGAAGGAGTCCCAACATCCAGCATTTCCCTTTGGTGGGGTGAGGGAGGAGAGCCTCAGTTCATCACTC
Organism: Perodicticus potto; assembly: GCA_963574655.1. Taxonomy (NCBI): domain Eukaryota; kingdom Metazoa; phylum Chordata; class Mammalia; order Primates; family Lorisidae; genus Perodicticus; species Perodicticus potto. Next base: position 30,504 of record CAUYRH010011282.1, on the reverse strand, counting down.
ACAAGTAAAGATCCCACAGCAAGCAAGCAACTCTCTTAGGGGAGGGGACAGACACACGTCCTCTTTGGAATGAGGTCTGTACCTGAAGTCAGTTTCCTTGGAGTCAAAGCTGTCCTTGGCAGGGAAAACGTGCAGTTAACTATCTCTTCTCTCAGTTTGGCTCCCCTCCTTTGTCTTTGTTGGGTTCTTTCTGGCTATTATCTCTCCCTCTGGACTGGAGCTTGTGTTGAAAGCTGGCTCCAGTCAACCGTTGTCCCTCATTCCCCTTTGTTCTTGTTGAATGTGAAAATTGTAGTTAGGGAAAGTAGCCAACCCAAGGATTTAGCAAAACACATAACATGTTGAAACCAAACAAGCAAATAAACAGACAAAAAGGCTACCAGATACACAGGCACACAGATGAATCTACAATCAGAAACAACTGGACATAGAGACAAAAATCAACTACAACAGAGATGATGATAATCAAAAAAATTTAAAAACTCTAAAAATCTGATGTAAGCACTCTCAGCAACCATAAGAAGGGAAGAAGAGGAAGATAAGAGAAAAAATTATACATTATTAATAAAAATAGAAAACAAAATTAAAAAATTTAATGAAAATTAGCAATATCCAACAGGAAAAGGATAAAAAAAGAGAAGAAGAAAAAAAAAAAGACACCAACCACCAAAATACTGTTCATAAAAAAAAATATATATATATATGTTTCTAGACATATTTTTAGAGTTTTTTTATTATCATCATCTCTGTTGTAGTTGATTTTTGTCTCTATGTCCAGTTATATATATATATGTAAAATACAACTATATGAATGACGTAGGGGTCAACTTTACTAGGAATATATTTATATTGCAATATACTTACTTTCTGGACACCAGGTGGCACTGTGAGCGGTTCCCAGGCTTATACCTGATTCATGTTTTACTTTGTTACCAAGGTTACAATCATATCTGACCTATAGAAGAAGGAGGTGCCAGTTGTTGCCATTTCTGAAATGTCTAAATATGTCTGTTTTCCAACTGGCTGCCCAACCTCGGCTGATCTGTTCCAGACAGCACCCCTATCTGACCTCCAGATTTGGTGCAGGAGTCCACACTTCACCAACTTCTCCACTCAGCACCTAGTTTCCCCACGAACTGGGAATTACAATCCTCTGTGGGGGAAGGGCTGGTTGCCACTGGCACCTGCATTTTCAGCAGCAGTGCTGAGATTTTTCCGTCAGTGTCCAGCAGCTCAAGATTACACTTTTGAGGCCAGCAATCTGCCAGTTTGCTGCACACCCCGAGCTGGCAGTCTACACCAATATTCTCTGCCAGGAATGATCACGTTTATTCATTCACACCTGTTGTTGTGGGAAAAGGTGCCCGTGGTGGGTTGCTATTTTCAATGTTTCAAAATGTGTCTGTTCCTGGGTGGGATTCTTTCCCCTTAATTTTCTATTGGGCTGCCTAGCCCCCTGCCACTCGGAATGGCACCCCTCTCTGGTTGCGAAATTCCACTCAGGAGTCCACACTTCACAGATCTTTCACAAGACACCTCATTCCCCACAAACTGGGAACTGCAGTCCTCTGTGGGGGGCTGGTTGCTGCTGCTGCTGGGGCTGCTTCACTAGTGGCACGAAAATTTCTCTAGCAGATTCTGCAGCTCTGGGTTAAATTTTAAGTTCAGCAATCCAGCATCTCGCTATACCCCCCCCCCATAGCTGCCTGTCCACACCAACTCTCCACACAGGGGAAGATCCAGCCACCCTCTCTCTTACCTTAAGATTTGGGAGAGTTGCACTAGTAATCATCCTATCCACCATCATGCCCTGCCTCCTAAAGTCCATTTCTATAGCCTGGATTCCTCATTTGTAGATTTTTCTGTCTTGCTCCTATATTGCTACTTTATAATACTGGGAACTGTGAGCCAGAAATTACTTTTATATCATAAACTTCAGTATAGTATATTAATCATAATTTTCTATGAAATAAGTCTTATTATATTATTACGTATATGTTTATTGTCTAGAAAATATTCACAGGTTAAAAGTAGATGTTTATTTTTTTCTTTAAATTCACATTTATTTTATAGGTCCTTAGTACATTCAAAAAACAAAATTTGACAAAATGTGTCTGTGTTTTATATGCTATTAAGAGGTCAAAAATCATAGACATGCCTCTTGATATAAAAAATCAGGATGCCTTTTTATAAAGGGAGTAAATGAAAAGGATGCACACTTTCCTTTGCCAATATTCTCTTCTAACAAAAATCCTCTTTAGTATTTGTTCAGGATTGTTGACCAGAGATAAAGGTTTTACAGCAAATGTTTGCTAAGACACCACAAAATTTTACTTTAAACTCAGAAGATATGTGTTAAAATAGAGATAAAATAAAGAGAATAATAAATTAAAGAATGTGCTTTCTCATTGGTATTAGAGAAGGAATGCAGTAGCTCAAAATACCAGCCCCCAAAATACACCAAAAACTAAGGCAAAAACACATTCACTCTTAGAGTTCATTTGTTTTGCACTGGTGCCTGGTTTTGCAGGTAATCTTCTGCAGAGATGTGCTGGTGCTTGGTATGTGCCAACTGCTGTTTAGACAGTGCTCATGTTACGTGCCTAAAGATAAAGAACTGTCTCAAATAAGTCTGTCAGTGTGATGTACCTACAATTGCTATTGTTGCTCCTTGTCAGTGCTATTGTTGCCACTTTGGAATATTCTTGTTAAGAAGAAATAGAAGAATTTGATGTCTAAAGTAAATTAGTCTCTGGGCCTCCAGAGAATATCGTACACATCTGTTCCTTTCACATACACATTGATCGTCATATCTGGAAAAGAGGAAACTGAAAAAATGGCCAAAAATGGCTTTCAAGTGTTTATAGGGCAGGGAGGAATAACAATTGACTAAAATGAAGATGCCACCTTCTCTGAGGGTATGGCAGGACTAGAAATGGGCTTTAAAATACAACAGGAGAGATGTAGGTTTCCACATGAAAGGAAGTTTACCGATAGAGATAAGAGACTCTATCCTGCCTGACTGTGCATACGTCTTAAACTATGAATGTGTGATCCTGATCAGTGGATGACAAATGAATAAGATTATAACATGAAGGACGTTTCACTACTTGGTCTATATTGTATGAATCCCTCCCACACACACAAACCAAGTGATCAATAATCTTCATTATGAGATTGGCAAGTATCTGGTTAGCATACCACCTCAAAACATGTACTTAGCTAAGCAAAAGCTCAAAAACTCAGTAGAAATATATGTGATGTTCAACACACTTGGCCACTTCTTGCAGAATTCAGTAAGTTCTGCAAGAAAGAGACAAACTGCTTGCCTGACTTAACATAGGAAAAAATAGAAATTTAATAAAACATTTTTTGCCTACAGCCAGAAATCCAAGAATACTGATCATCTGATCATCATAAATTTTGCAGAACTGCAAAGTCAAAATTATTTGTCTGATGGTAAAGCTAGCACATGCAAAAACCAGGAGGCAAGAAGGGGATGAAAACTGGAATCACAGAGCCCCAAAGAAATGGTTCTGACCCACCGGCATCTTACAAATACTTTACTGCCCAATAAAAGTGATTTGCTCCATCATCTGGGGCACGTCCTGTTAGAGGGGATGATTTGTTATGCTCTCTCATCTCAGACTGAGGGGTGCAGGAAAGCCCTGAGTCCTGCCAATAAAAGAAGCTGCAAGTGGGCGGTGCCTGTGCCTCAAGAAGTAGTGTGCCAGCCCCATATACCGGAGGTGGCAGGTTCAAACCTGGCCCCAACCAAAAACTGCAACAACAACAACAAAAAGAAGCTGCAAGAAAAGAGGCAGTTTTAAGGGCTTCTCATCTGTGAGATGCCTGGCTTGATTTCTAGCCCAGATTATGACCAGAAATTGAATTAGCCAGTCAGTAACTATGGTAAATCCCAGGAAAAAAACAGGGTGATTAGTTGCTCAGTAAAGATGTCTATCGCTAGATCTGCATAAGAGTACTAATGCAAAATGGGCCTCCAATCTAGTAGAATTCCTAAAAAGAGAAATACATATCTAGCCCCATTGAAGCAAGGCCTTGGGGGTGTGGGGGAATGAATATACTCCCAGAACTGAGTGCAAGCAGGTGAGAAATTAGTCCTTGTTACTTTTGTCTAACAAATTTTCAAATATGCTACAGAAAGGTGCTACTTGTTGTAACCAGTCTCCAAAACCATTCCCAGGATGTCAGTGAACCAATGCTCTGTTCAATCTGGGCTGTCCCTGTGACCAGCTTTGACTAACATAGTGCAGTGAAGTCATCCTGGGACAGTTTTGGGCTCGAGCGTGGAGAAGGCCTAGAAAAGCTCTCTAGAGGGCCCTGAGCTACCATGTAACAATTCTACCCACCCCACTGGAGCGGCCACAGAGTGGGTTTGTGTGCAGACCCTACATGAACAGGAGGAGGACGTGAAGCCTGGGGATGGAGAAAGCCCAGCGTGCCAGCGTGGCCTCTGGAAACGCTAGCCAGCCCCAGGGGCCATCACACAGCACTAGAGAAAGCCAGTGAGACCCACAGAATCACAAAGGTAATAAAGAGGTTGCTTTAAGCCACCACATATTGGGTGGTTTTGTAAGCAGCAATAGGTCACTGGAACAGAAGCTGCCACCTGTTTTTATTGATTTATATTTCTATTAGTAAATATGTGTTATTACTGTGGTTAGCCTGTTTTTCAACCCGTACTATAATGGAAGGTTTTGGAATTTGAGTTATCATCTGGGGGAAGACTATGGAGTGTGTGAAGCCTCATTTAAACCAGACTGGTTAGAATGCTCACAGCATCAGCCCTAGGTCCAGAGCAGGGTGTAGCTCTACCCACGAGCAGGGCTAGTAGCTCTACCCACGAGCAGGGCTAGGAAGAAGTTTATGAGAGAATTCTGGTTTTGCGCGTGGAAAAGTTGTAGTGCTAGGAGGAAAAACACTTGAAATAATTTGTATAAGAAAAAGAGTTCAATTGGGGGTAGGAGGAATTTTTTTTTTTCAGGCCTTTTCTTGCATTACTACCCCACTCTTTTCAGCAACATAGCCTTCTTTGGTAGGAGCCTGCTGCATGTATTTGAGCAGTACAGATGCCATCCCAACACCACCACATGGTGCTGAGCTCCTGAGGAAGTCCACACAAGGGCTGCTTACAGTAAGAATATGAGTCTAAGTGTGCTGCCAGGCTGCTTACCTGCCACGTGGGCAGAACCTTTATGAAAAAGAAACTAAACCAGACAGAGAAAAATATGTCTTAAATAAAAAAAGGAGGAAGAGAGTTTGGACAAAATTGTTCCATCACCCTTCACACAAGTGATAATCAGCCTTCCCAGGAATGTGTAGAATAAGCCAACAAATTCTCATTCTTCTTGTTCTTCCTGCTTCATTGTTATTATGACTGTTGTTATTAACTGCTTTTGAGTTGTAATTTCATGGGAAGTGTATGGCTAATGTCATCTATACAAAATTTTACTATAACTTTCCTCAAGAATCAAGTGCAAATTTATGCTTGACAAGTAAGTATAATTCTCTGAACCATCTCCTTTTCTTGGGAAGAGTATTATATGAGGGTCATCTCCTGTGAAGCTGCCCTGTGTCATAAAGGCCTCTATGAATCCTTCACGAATGAACTTTGTACAGCCTTATTGCCTCTCGAATGTGTTTCAGAAAGTGTGACTTCCCCGGTTTGTTTCATCATGGCCCCCTTTCAGGATGGCAGTCTGGGGAAATGTGTGACCAGGACAGCATTACCAGACCACTGCAGTCCTAGGTCACAGAGCCAAGTGCAGGAACACTCGGGGATAAGAACAGGAAGTCATGTAAGATCCTGTACACATCAGTCTAGGGGTGAAATCACTGGGAGCCAGAAAGAAAAAAGTGAACCCTGGTTGTAAGCTAAATCACGACACTATAACCTGAAGTCATAACAGGCAGAGGAGCCCTAAAATCTGAACAGCAAAGCCTACACGCGAAATAAAAGGGGGATAAATCACCGTAATAGGACAAAAGGATGCAAGGATCCCACGCAAAAGAATTCCACTAAACGTTGTAAAGACCACGCGTGGTAGGTCAGGCCTGTAATCCTGGCACTTTGAGAGGCCGAGACAAGGTGGGAGGATTGCTTAAGGCCAGAAGTTTGAGAACTGCTTGAACAAAAACAAGAGCAGGTTTCTACAAAAAACAGAAAAATCTGCCTGGCAGGGTGATGCATGCCTGCCTTTACCTACATGAGAGGGGAAGGTAAGAGGATGGCTTGAACCCAAGGGTTTGAGGTTGCACTGAGCTATGATACTGCCACTGCACTCTAGAGTGGGCAGCAGAGGAAGACCCTGTCTCAAAAAAAAAAAAAAAAAAAAAAAAACAGCCGAATAAAAAGGAGTGTTGCTAAACATGCCCATTGCTCACTTGGCGTGTGTGTGTACTTGAAGGAAGACATCATGCAGATGGTAAAAATTAGAAGCAGAACCTCAACTGCTTTATTAAAATAAGAACACTTCAAGATCACTTTTTAAATAATTCTTTTCCAAAGTGTGCTCCCTGGCACGCCATGTCCTGTAGTTAATAAGATTGAGAAACAGCACATATCAGTAAGATGGGGAAACAAAACGTAACATGCGCTTCTCTCAAAGATCCCCAAACAATATAACAACATTAAGGTTAAAGAAGTTTTCAGTAAAGAGACCAGTTAGCATTTATTAATCTAAGAGGATTCAACTCATTCAGCAGCTGCTAAACTCTCCGCAGATCAGCTCATTAGCACTTTGTCTGGAAAAAAGATCGTTCTATTGAATGCTTCCTGTGAAAGTGCCGGGCTCTTTAGCGTGGCATCAATGTTCTATAATTCACTCCAAATTAATACAGGCCCAGCCACATGGGGTGCCTGTAAATCCTAAATGGCACATACATTTTTATGAAGCCATGTCCTTCTTACATCCAATAACAGTCTTTACCCATTTTTTAATTGAGTTCAAAATTCTACTTCCTCTGTGATGTCTGTCCCAATTCCCAGAGTGTGATGTTTTTTCCTCTAAATTTTCACAGTAGTGATGTATTCTCTTTTAAGCACTAGTTTGACTGAACATTAGCATTATTTGTTAAGTTAAAATATCTTTCATTATTACAGTTTATTGTCATATACCCTGAAGCCTAAGAGAGTAATGTGAATAGAAGAAGAAAGCTAAAAATAAGTTAAATTAAACCCAATCATACAGAATTATATTTAGGAATTTACTAAATTGGAGCACTGCACAATGATGATGTAAGAAAAAAAAAGATGTAGGTGGCTATATCTAGGCATAGAATTTTTGACTATTTCGTATCAGATAAAAACGCAATGTTATGGATTCCTTAAGGTTAATCGAATTGGCTCACTGTTACTCCCTTGGGACAATCCAGCATTATCTCTTCATATTGCACCTTTTCAAGTCAGAAAAGCTGGAAATGACACTTTCTATGTGTTTAAATATCAGAAATTCTCCAGGGCAGTCTCTGGCTCTCATATTTTTCATTGCATAATGCTCTTCTGGAAATAATGAGGTGATTGGGTCTCCTATGTAACTCGTCTTTTCCCATCAATATAGGGAAGAAACCATTCACTTTAAAATTAATGGTGAATCTCATACTGATTTGTATGTAAAAATGCAGTGGGAATTACATCTGCACCTAAGAAGAGTCATTGTCATAGCAGGGTGGCGCAAAAATGACAAAAACACAAAACGGGTGTTGGAGGCAGACTGTTCTGGATGGACGTCACGTCCCACCATATGATATTAAGGTGGTTAGAAAGCTCTCCAAATCTACTTATTCATAGAACAAGGATAGTAGCACCTATTTTGAGCACCTATAGTAGCACCTATATTGTTATTCAAATTAAATGATTACAGGCAAAACACCTTACAGCTAACTTACCTTCACCAAATATCTTCCAGCTTTATTAAGCTTGTAAATATTTCCAAGCTTTATAAAGATCATATCCTTGGCCCTTTATGACATAAACCCAGGATGTGTAGAGCTTAAGGTTTATGGAGGGAGCTGATATTTTTTTATTCTTTGAGTAATAATTTCTTGATAACCTGTCTATATATGTCAGGTACTAGGAATAGGACCTGAACACGTATCTTCCTGTTCTAAAGGTTAGACAAATACATGATCAGTTAATCATCAAATTATTAAAAAATCAAATACATGTAATAACAGAGTTACTGTTAATTTAAGAACACAAAAATCTAGTAACTGTTGAAATGTTGGAGGGTGACTAGTGCTGATCTTCTGTACTTGACTCCTAAACCAATTATGTAAATACAACAAGGACTACAATAAATGGAAATGAAAAACATCTCTTTGGGGACTGATCAAATGTGTGGTTGTGGTGTATAGTTCAATGTGAGAGCAATTTGGATTTATAAGCTCCTACACTGAAAGAGAATCACCCAGTTATAAAAGCTGTGTGCCATTCCAAAGGAAGACTATGATACCCTGCTCGTGAAATGAGCAGTAATGACTACAAGCTCTCAGCTGGCAAGCTGATCTCTGAAAAGGAAGGAAAAGTAACACGAGCAAGCCTAGAGCATTCTTTGGAAATTAACCAAGCAAGGACATATCTCACCTTCTTGGGGTTGATTGAGGAAAGATTAGTGGAAAGACGAAAGAGGCCCAAATAAGTCCCTGGAGTTCTCTTGACAACAGAGCAGGAAGGAAGAAGTCTCTCTCTAAAAAAATACATTCTGTCCTATTGTGTTTGCCATCACTTTCCCTTGTTCACACCTGTTCTCCCAGTGTAATTATGAAGTATGCCCCTTCTCACACCTGAACCAGTTTAAGGTTGCATTACAAAGTTTGTAATATTGGGGACTACGCAGATTTTTCTGGGAGTAGGCATTGTAGCATAGTCTTTTAGAATGAATAAGAGATTGAGACTAAGAGAGAAGTGATGGAGTAATAGGTAAGAGAAAGAAATACAAACCCCAGGAAAGCATGAAGAAATAACTGGGCCAATAGTGTAGTCCATATAGAAGTCACAAAAATTTATATGCTGGGCGGCACCTGTGGCTCAAGGAGTAGGAGGTCAGACCCATATACTGGAGGTGGGGCGTTCAAACCCGGCCCTGGCCAAAACTGTGAAAAAAAAAATTATATGCTGATGGAGCATCAAATGTAAGAAAGAAATGGTAAACAAATATATATAAATAAAGAGAGAAAGAGAGGGAGAATAACATCAGATTCCTATAGAGAAGAAGGGAAGGTGGGATCCTTGGTTATAGATGGGCTTTCTTATAGCATTGCTTAAGAGATTATTCATTTTCACATTCAACATAATTCCACTGTCTGGCTTCTAAGAACCTCCACAAAATAGTCTGTCTAAACATAGATATATTATTACTTGATTTTCAATATTATTTTCCTCTTCATCGTAGCATTTTGTGTATAACTTCTTTTCCAGATAAACTGAAAGAATAGATTAAGACTTAAAATGTACTTTCAAATACTTAGCATTATTTGATGGATATTTTTTCTAGAACAATTTTAGAATTCATAATGTGTTTATGTGTCAATCAAAAGATCATTCAGTAAAACAAAAGCATATATACTCAAGCATATGTGTTTACATTATAAGACAAATTGTCATATGTATAGGTAATGTGGAATAATCACGTTTTAGCATTTTTATGAACTGAGTCATAAAATTCAGTACATTTTAGTCTATGCTTGATTATGAAAGAATATTTCATAATTTTTAAAAATTATATATATTTTAATAAAATTTCACTTTTTATATTTTACCAAGTAACTCTAAATTCCACTGTAAAAATATTTAAAATATAAAGGTTAGAAAGAGAAGGACTCTTCTTATGTTCTTAGTATTCTGTGTTGTCTCAATTTCTGTCCACCGAAGGCCTACTAATGTCTCAGATTTTTTCATATGTTATTATTTAATTATTCAAAACATCCCTATGAGACACAGGTACTAACTTTATACATGTACATGAGAAATTTAAGACTCAGAAATGGATAAGATAGAATTTAACAAAACCATGTTGCCAATAATTAACAGAACCCAATTTTAAGTTCCAATATACTTAATAAGAAATCAAATGATCTTTTGACCGCACCGCATCGCTTCTCTGGCATTACCACACTTAGTATTATACTCTACAAGGGTTTCATAGGGTCTCACTTACACCCCTACCTAAACCGTGGCTGTTTTTATATCATTCAACTTACAAGAATGTCATTATCAGTCAGAAATTGTCAAGTGATGATTTAATGGCAATCACATTAAAATCCGTTCTTCACCTATTAAGAGGAAACAAATCATAAAATCCTGTTCCCAGAAAACTTTCTCCCTCCCCTGCCATAATTTTTAAGATCAAGAAGAGGAACAAAGGAGAAGCGGGGGCAGTATTTCTGCTGTTTCTCCCCCATCACCCTGATGCACTGTCGTTTACAATTTCAGTATCTCTAGTGCTACCTCATTACTAAACCCCCACTTAGAGGAGTGTAAAATTATTTCCCTTTGATACTTGGCTCTTTTTTATTTTTACCTTGTTTTAATCAGTAGGTCTTTTGATTGTGGGAGGGAAACATTTGTGATTTAGGTTGTCTCATAGCATTTCTGAGACTGCTCCAAATTTCAAGCTAATCCATTTATGTCTTGTCATTAACTTTGAGCTCTTGAAAAAAATTTCCTAGTCCTTGTTCATATGAAGAGGTTTCATATAAACCTTTAAAAAAATTCTTACAAGCCAGAGAGAAAATATCTCTTTTGACACAATGTGTATACATTGCCAAGTGGGACAACAATTTAGAAAGCATGTATTCATTTGAAAACCTGACTCTTGAATAAAAACAAGCAAACATAAGAGGCTGTAATCCTTGAACTGTAGAAAAAGAATTCTGAATCTGTATACCTTTGTAATCTGGGAGCTATTGTATCGGAGTATATAATACTGAAACATTAGAGGGACAATGGAAAACAAGTTATGTGGAACTAAAAGTAGTTGATCACCTCTGTTTTGTTGGGTTCATCTGTTCATGGACAGAGTCTCTGGGTATCAAGAAAAGTAAACTGTCACCCATGTAAGACTTTCTAACATTTCCTGTCTTTAAAAAAAAATGCCTTCTATATTCAGCTCAGACCTCTCCTGGCTCATTTCAGTTCAGACTTTTGTGTCTTCCCAGTATCTATCAAGCAAAATACTCTAGAAAAGCAATCAATAACTCATTCTGCTGAATACTTTTTCCTTTATTCTCCAAAAGTCAAATTATTTTAGCCTTTTTTTAAAGGCTAAACCATACTTTAAGGTTTCACTCTGAAAAATTTCCTAATTATCCTTAATGATTATCTAATGGAAACTTGAACACAGGACTGAGTTTGAGTCCCACTGATGCTAAATCGACAAACTACTACTCCCAACATGGGAAATTTCAGCATGATCCCCCAAAACTGTAACAACATCTGTGCTGTGGCCATGTACAGCCAAATACAAAATATTGACAATGGCTGGTAACAATTGCCTAGGAATTTTTCTGAACTCCATACATAAAAGAAACCTGTCAAAGTTATGACACTCTTAAAAAGCCTATTTTTATTGTTTATTTATGTTTTGTTTTCGTATCCCTTTCTTTTCAGTTAGTCATGGAAATGCATGCTACCGATACAAGGAAAAACAACAAAGGAAATAAAAGAGTCAATTTCATGTGAAAGAATATAGAAAAATGGGTGGAAATGATAAGATATACAGAAAAATGGATGACAAATGATAAGCACCAGTGCCAAGCGTGAGAATGTAATTATTTTGGGGGGTCAGGGAGAGCTGGAAGGGAATAAAGACACCACTGCAGTGGTGTCCATCCCTGAGAAAGGAATCTGAACCCTCTCCTGCCCCGGGGGCGAGGGAGGACTGAGGTGCCTAGATTTTTGGAAAACTAAATTTCATAGAAATTTTGTGGAACATTAACAACTCTCTAAAACATTGAAAAGTAGAAAAACATACCTCATGTCAGAATCCCAGAGAAGCAGAAAGCCTCCCAGCCATGGCTACATGGCTCAAATCTACCTGTTTGCATCCAAAATCAAGGACTTTAACCCCAATATGCTTCCAAATTCATATACAAAGGAGACATTTACTAGGTACTTACTAGACACAAAAAGATAAAGTCTTTTATCTTTCTATGCAAAATGCGACTACTTAGAATGAATTTTTGTCAAAAAAAATTGAAGCTTACCCATGTCTTTTTCTTCTACTTTTATAAGTGACCACAATGGCACCACACCCTTGTTTTTGATAAGATGGTTAAAGAGATTTTATCAAATTTTTTATGCAGTTTTATTTACCTTCTGAAACAATTAATATAGGGTTAACTTTTTTATATCCATTGGCTTTTTCTCTCTGAATATTCTTCAGCGCTCTCTACAATGTCAGAAATTTATTCTTAAACTTCTATCCTGAATATGTCTAATAATCACTCTCATTGTTCTCTTATAAAAGGTATTTAATTTAAAAAAAAAAATCTTTTCTTTAGTAAATGCACCCTTCCATCATGATTACTGTTCCAACCCAATTGTCTAAGTAAGAATTCAGGGAATATTCATGATATAAATTTAATTGGGTAAGGAAGATATTTGACCTTGTTTAGCACAGAGAAAAGTGATCAAGAACAGGAGGCAGAGATTTGAGATTTCTGTAGAGTATATTCAGTGTAGAGGTAATTTGCTGATGTCCAATGGGCTTGGACAAATTCAGCTGTAGGTATCAAGAAAGAGGTCAAACCCAGAAGCAAATAGAAAGAGAAAGAAATGGGCAGATGGCCACAGTCCAGAGTAAAGAAAAGTTTTCTGACACTCATGCGTGCTGACAGAAAAACTGGAATCTCCAAGGTCACTAGGATAACTGCCCCATTTATTCTGAATCTTTTGTTTTTGTTTTCTGCCATTTGTCTACCAAAACAAATTTTTTGCGTGTTTCCAGAGATTTTTTTAGTTGACATACAATAGTCACATATACATATGCACATATATTATTGATATATGGGATACAGAATGGGATTTTATACATATATATGATATGTAATGAAGAAATCAAGGTAATTAGCATATCCATTGCCTCAAACTTTTATCATTGCCTTGTGTTGAGAATATTCCAAACCTCTTTTCTCATTTTAGAACATGCACAATAAATCATTTTTAGTGAAAGATAGTTGTTCTCACCCTACAGTGACTATAGATAACAGAACTTACATCTTGCTGCTACATGTACTTCTGTATCTTTTAACCAACCTCTCCCCTCCGTGTTTCTCTTTCAAATCTCTAATAACCATAATTCTATCCTCCATTCCTATCAGCTTGATTATTTTTAAGCACCCACATGAGTGAGAATACGCAGCATTGTTTTTCTGTGCTTGACTTATTTCACTTAGCATAATGCCCTCAGGACCACCCATATCATCAGGCATGACAGGATTTCATTCTTGTTTATGACTGAGTAGTATTCCATTGTGTAGATATAGCACATTTTCTTTATTCATTCTTCTGTCAATAAACATTTAGCTTGATTTCATATTTTGGCTATTGTGAGTAGTGCTTCAATAAACATGGGGATACAGAGATCTCTTCACCAGATTATCTCCTTTCTCTGGATAAACACCAGATCTAGCTGTACTTATCTACATTCCCACCAATAGTGTATATCAGGTTCTAACTGACATTGCTTTGTTCAAGGTCACTGTGTTGTAACATTGATGAGAAAACAGACATTCCGCCAAGGCCACCATCTGCACGGTCTTCTCACATCCTCCCCAGGCCTGGCAAAGCTGATTATGTTACACATCATTTTGCTTAAAGTCATGGTTTCTAGGAACCCATTGATGCAATTAAGTGAGGACTTACTGTATAAGACCATTCTTTACACCCTCTCCAGCATCTGCCATTTTTTGTCTTTTTGATAATAGCCATTCTTACTACAATGAGATGGTATCTCATCTTGCCATAGTTTTGATTCGAATTCTCTGATGGTCCTACCATAAGCCTTGACCTACTTTTCTATGAACATGGCTAAAACCCTCTATTTTATACATGTGGAGTACCTTTCTAAATCAATAATATTAAAAGCAAAAATTATGTAAATTACCCAAATAGTAAAAGGAAGTTGTAAGTCCTACAAATTATGAAATATATCAAACTATACTTGTAATGCATTTTTTTCTGTAAAAAGCAGAAACATTTAGGTTTTTTTATATTTTTAAAAATACCCATGTCCACCAAGGTTCTTTATGTGTTTAAGATGTCTTTCCTGGAGGGGTAGCTACATTCATAATGTCTACTAAACTGACAGTTCTTATATAATATTCAAATGTCTAAATGGTCTAGGTTTTAATTTATGCAGTTATAAGATACCTGGAATTTATTTATTTAATTTTTATTTTTAGGCTTGGAATGAAGCACCATTTCCTATGCTGCCTGACATCCCTACGTACTTGAGAAACTGCTGCCCACTGAGATTGCTCCCACCAAGGAGCCTTTAGGTTTCCATCCCTAATGAAGCAATACAAGTTGGTTTCACCCTGAATTAGCAAAGGTACCATTAACAATAGTGTTCAATTAATGTGAACATTTTCAATTTGTCTCATACCTAAAATCTTAACGGTTCCTTCTTAAATATTAATAGCAGTAGGTACCATTATAATAGCTGCTGTAGAAACTCAAAGGGAGGTGTTTGCTATTATTTAAATTATAAGACTAGAGAAACTCATGGTTTCAAATTAAAACTCTCTACGATACATCTGAAAGGAAAATCTTTCAAAAAAGAAAAAAAAAAAGAAAACAGGAACCAGGGTGAGGTATGGAAATTAAAGCTTTTCTAAATATTTTCTATTTCAACTTTTCCATCTAAAGAAAGAGACAAAATCACTACCTTATCTCAAGTCTCAAAAATGTCTAATTATTCATATGAAACAACAACAAAAAAGCCTCCAGGTGCAATTGGACACCTGGTAGATCAGTGTCTCAGAAGGAAACTACGAATATGTAGCATTTTTTCTTTAATATTCTTACAGAAGCTCTATGAAAAACAGAGCCACGTCTTATCTGGGACCTGGAAGGAGACACACCACAGGTGTTTTCACAGAAACCCTGTCCTTCGTGTTTAGCATTCTTATTTGGTTTTAAGTGGCCTATAACTTTTAGATCGTTCTTCTCTCAAACCCATTACCCTTGAAAACTGATTATCCCAACTTCTTACAATTAAGACAGAGAGGAAACCAAGATAAGAACCTCCGATGATGTAGCCATGCACAAGTTACAAATGCTACAGGGAAGGTTAAGGATTCGATTGCTACCTCTGCCCACATAACAGTAAATTAAAAGCCACCAAAATAGTGAGAAAAGTATCTTGGACATAATCCCTACATTGTTCTCGCATCTGATAAAAGTCCTTTCTCACTCCCCACTCCACCTTTGCTCAAGCCTTTCCTTCCGAACCACAGGTGTCATCCCAAACCAAATTCATGTCACCAGTCTTCGGAAAGTGCTGATTCAACTTTTCTAATCTCGAAAGGGTTATCTTCCTCTTTTCTGTGCTGCTATCTTTTGTAAAACTTGGGCTTGTATTTTTCTCCAATTGTTTGAATTGTTCTCCAGCTGGAACATAAATACTGAGAGAAGAAATAAGCAGACTCTTGTTGTGTCACCATGACCTCCACCACCCTGGCGGCTGTCACAGAGGAACGGTGTGGAGACTTGAACCAGCTACACGCTGAGCTCTGAACCTCAGCTCCCCACTTACCAGCTACATGATTTTGGACAAACATCCAAATGTTATTTGCTTCAGTGTGTTAATTATAAAGACTAAGTAGGGTCTTCTGTGTACTTAGCGCATGCCTAGCACACAGTAAGCACTTAATGAATGTTAGGGGATGGACGTGCATGAAATTCATTCAGTTCTTAAGAAAAGCGTCGATGTGCTAATTTGTAGAATTGTTGGGCAGCAGTTGTTGTGAATGCTGTCAGGAAACTCTGCTTTTAATCTGTGTGTTGAGTAGAAGTATCATATTCACTATCATTTTTTTTAATTGGTTGGATTCTGTAAGTCTTTAAGAATACAACAATGAAAAAAACATAATTTCTCTGCTCTTCTGTAAATTATCAACTGTTAAAAAAAAAGAGCCTCATTTTACTACTGTGAAAATGATAGTCCTTATGGTCCCCCAACATTTAGTGTGCGAGTTGAGTTTTTTATCCTGATGGGACTTTGAGACCTTACTTTGCTGCCCACTACCAAGTTCAAAGTTTCATAGAATGTGTCAAATAGACGTGATCTGCCAGCACATGTCATCCTCCCTATCCATTAATCTCTACAGATAAAACGAACATTTAAAGCCATGAAAATCTCCAAGTCCAAAAGTGAGCAAGCCTCTAAAAGGTAAAAACTAGCCTTCAACTAGGTTTCAAAGCCTTTTTTCTTAGCTGGGCCTTATAAGTTATTAGATGTGCCTCTTGTTGGCTAAAATTTCAGAATTTATCTCTATTGAATGAATCTTTCATTTTTTTTTTTACTTCATATTTCTTTGCCCTATGCCATCTCCTGCTTACTGGTTATTTATCTCCAAATAATAGTTTCAAACTGAGATGGGTGCCTCAGGAGTGGTGACTGGGAACAGCTGCCAGTAGAAGAATCTCTTGTGTGAGCATAAAAGTCCAGGGAGACCCCAATATATCCCTGCCTATCACTGTTCCCAGAAAACAATAACTTTAAATTCATTCTTTTTAAATGCACTGTAGATTTTTTTTTTTTTTTTTTTTTTTTTGAGACAGAGCCTCAAGTTGTCACCCTGGATAGAGTGCCATGGCATCACAGCTCACAGCAACCTCCAATTCCTGGGCTCAAGCGAGTCTCCTGCCTCTGCCTCCCAGGTAGCTGGGACTACAGGTGCCCGCCACAATGCCTGGCCATTTTTTGGTTGCGGCCGTCATTGTTGTTTGGCTGGCCCAGGCTGGATTCAAACTTGCCAGCTCGGGTGTATGTGGCTGGCGCCTTAGCCGCTTGAGCCACAGGCGCCGTGGACACCGTAGATTTTTGACATATGCAAATGCCAATGACTTTTCCCATTGAATGTTTAGTACAGATATCATGTAGGTACTTAAAGTTTAGAATCTACTAAAACAAATAGGTGGATGATAATAATAAGCTTGACTAGATATAAATAAATGCATTCCTATAACATTCCAGAGGGTCCCCCAGGGCTATGTGAGAGTTCCCTGTCCCCTCTTGCATAAGTCAAATATGGGCTCCATAACTCAATGTCATCCTGGAGAGAGCTTCTCTCCTCCCCACCCCCAACAGCCTCACCTGGCTACAACACTGCTTTGAGATCATTAGTATCATATTTTGCCTTTGTCTCTATTTTCATTAGTCACTTGAAAACAAACAAACAAAACACCTCATCTCCCAAATCATACCTTACCCCCAGAGTCTAGTCCTAGCATAGGTTATGATAGTACCTTTCCTTTAAACCACCGTCCCACTGCCCGCCCTCTAGTTCCTAAAATCCCCTTTCTCAGTCCCATAGAATCCTTTGCCATTTATCAGAAAAATTCCTGCAGATATTCAACCTCTTCACTAAGGGTTTTCTGTGGATTTTTGCTTTCACAGAAACCTGTCCTCTCAGAGGACATTTCTTCCTTGTCAGCCTTCCCCAGTGGGGACCGTCTATGCTCCTGTCTTTACATGGGAGACAGGTGAGCTCCATGGTTGTCATTGCCAACTTCAGACCATTTTTACTCCATTCTCCATAGAAAGCTACACACTGAATCACAGGACATCAACCTCCCTCACTCCTCACTGACCCTCTCTACCACACTCATCTGTAAAGCCCTGGTTCTCACCCTGTACACTGCCCTAGAGAATTTCAGATCCTGGTTCACTGGCATTTTCTCTTATACCACTCCTGTGTATTAAAATCCCACATACCTGGGATTTTAGGTTTATTTGGGTATGGTAAGGACAAAAGATCAAGAGATGATTGTTATTGGCAAAAAATTTTGTTGCTGCCAGTTTTGAGAAGGGAGCACGCCACCCCTGCAAGGCCATGGGAGAAGTCTAGGGTGAGAAGGTGGAGGAGGCGGGAAGGATGCACAAGGCAGGCTGGGTGAACATAGTGAGTTTAGGACAGGGTCATTCAATGACTTTGGGGAAATTTGGGCTCTAGGGGTAGTCCCCCATTCTCTAGTGCCCAGCCCTGAGGGTGATTTAGGGCAGGGAAAAGTTGCCTTAGAGCAGCGTTTTCAACCTTTTTTTTTCTTCATGGCACACTTGAACCTATAGTTCATCTTCCATGGCTCACTTAAATTATGTTCATCAAAAAAAAAGGAAAAAACAATATACTTACTGTGCCTTGAACTTGTTTTGAAAATAATTTTATTAATGATCTTTAAAAACTTTTGAGGCACACCTAAGATCCCCTCATGGTACACAGGTTGAAAATCAGTGGCTTAGAATGGGAGAGTCTGATAAAGGAAGAGATTGGGGGATGGATTCTGGATTGGCTGGTTTGCATATCAAAGGTGTATTAACAGGCAAGTTGTTTGCTTATGTCTGAGGACTAGCTAGCCCCAGGAGGGCCAGGATGTCACAGCATCACACAATATAAAGAATAAAAAACACATTTATATACCCATAATATCCATGTCAATGATCCTTCCAACATTCTGGCCTCCAACGTCCTCGTTGTAACAGAGAACATTTGTGCTTATTTGTTTTGTGTTTTTACTCTTTTACCTGGGCCCTCTGTTAACACCATAGACTTTTATAGTTAGTTGTGCCCTAATAACTACACTTGGACCAATGAACTTTGAGCGGTTTGTTCACTCCAGGGCTGGCAATGTACTACATTTCTGTAATACATTTCTCCCAGCTCCTAGGCAGCTACTGTGTTTCACACATTCTTTCTTAGAAACTCAGAAACTTTTTTTTTCTTGAGACAGAGTCTCACTATGTCACCCTATGTAGAGAGCTGTGAAGTCACAGCTCACAGCAACCTCCAACTCTTGGGCTTAAGTGAGTCTCTTGCCTCGATCTCCCAAGTAGCTGGGACTATAGGCACCCACCACATCACCCAGCTATTTTTTGATTGTAGTTGTCATTACTATTTGGCAGGCCCGGGCTGGATTCGAACACGCCAGCTCCAGTGTATGTGGCTGGTGCCCTAGCCACTGAGCTATAGGCGCCAAGCCTCAGAAACTTTCTTTCAATGGTCATTCTCAACTAATGATTTTGTTTCAGTTTTCTTCCACACTGTCCTAACACCCCCTACCTCCTCACACCAGCGTCCATGAGCTCTGCCTTCATCCTGCCTGATGCTGTTATAAATGGTTTCGGTCCTAGGTAAGACCATCATGTCCACTTTTGAGCCCTCTGCGCCCCTTTCTCCCCTACTTAAGGTCACCACCACCCGTACAATTTCTCTTTACTCTCCTACATCACCAATCCCCCTCCCTCACTATTGGATCTCTTCTGCCATCACACAACACATTGTATTTCTGCCCCTCTTCCCCCTCCTAAAAGCCCTCTATTTTCAGAAATGGAATATTTCTTCTCCAGCTAACTTTCCAATTTTGTGCCTTAATAGAACAAAAGTCTTTGAAATATTCTTCTTTTCCAATTTGGTACCTGATGCTTTTCTTATGAATTAAAAATAAAATCCTAAACCCTCTTCTAACTGAATGGACCCCTCTTGGCCAAGGGGGCCACAAAACACCTTGAAGCGAAGTTTTCAGAGGTGATGGACAGAAGAGATTAAGCACATTACACGCACGTGGTGTCCTTTATCCTGTGGCTTGTTAAATTTGTGTATCTGACCATCTTGCTCAGTGTAAGTCTCGTTCCCCTCTGTCTCTCCTTGGAAGCAGAAGTGCCTGGCTTCTGGCCACCACGCCGCTTCCCAACCTGTTAGAAAGGCCACCTAACGGTTTGCTACACATAATGTGAAACAAAGCTCTCCTTTTTCCAAAGTATAAACCTAATTTTTTAGGGGGGAAGGGTTAACTTTCTTTTTTGCCTTTTAGGACACAGAGGAGGAAGAGAAAGTGCCAGGGAGCTTTTAAACCCACCTAAATTAGACTTTCCTCTCCTATCACTCCACTGGACCATCTATAGATCAAGGTACATAATAATTTCTGATCGGCTCAATCCAATGATTAAATCCATTTTCATCTTACTTGACCTGTTAGTAATGTTCCACACCCCTGATAGATTGGTTTCTCCTTCCCATGGGAGAGAAAACAAAACAAAACTTCCTTTTCTCAGTTTTCTAAATTTTGCCCTCTTCTGATCTTTCTATTTCCTATCTCACTAGTTGTTCCACATCAGACCTTTTGCTCATTCGTCCTCACCTTCCTTAACTTTTAATGTCACAATGCTCCGGGTTTCAGCATTTGGATAATTTCTCTTTCCCTGTATACTTGCTCCCTTGTTAGTCCAACCCAGTCTTAGAGCTTTAAACACCAGCTAATGATGATTTTATTATCAGAGTTTTCCCAGGTTTCCAAATTTATATATAAAAATATATAAATATGTAAATAAAAATAATGTTGGCACTTCTATTTGGGGGTCATTATTTTTTTCTTTTTCTTTTCCTTTTTTTTTTTTTTTTTTTTTTTTTGAAACAGGGGCTCACTTGTCATTCAGGTTAGAGGTGCAAGGGCAGAGTCACAGCACATTATAGCCTCTAACTTTCCTAGTTCAAATGATCCTCCAGCCTCAGTATTCCTAGAACTTGGGACCACAGGTGTTCACCCCACACCTGGCTAATTTTTTAAATAGTATTGTAGAGATGGGATTTCACGATGTTGTTCAAGTGTGTTTTGAACTCCTAAACTCAAGTGATCTTACAGTTTTGGCGTCTCTAGCACCAGAATCACAGGCGTGAGTCCCTACACCTGGCAAAACTTCCTTCTACTATGATGTTTTCCGTCTAAATAAACAGCAATACCATCATTCCAATTGTTTATTTTTTTAAAATCCATATTTTTTCTCCTATATTCCACATCCATCTATCCACATACTTGTTCCAAATACATCCAAGATCTGACCATGGGTCTCTACCTCCACCACCATCTCTCATCTGGATTAATCTACGACCTCTTAATTTCCCTCCTGATCCTGCTCTTGTCCACCCCAATCTACTGTCAACACTGCAGCACACCTTCCTGAGTCACTCTCCATAAAAGCAAATTCCTCGCAGTGTCCTGCAACCCCTAGGAAGTGTGTCCCCTCCCCTTGGATCTCTGGTCTTGCCTTTTCTGATCTTCTCTACTGTCCATTCCAGCCACACTGTTCTCACTGCTACTTAAATATGCCAGGTTGGCTCTTGCCTCAAGGCTTTGCGTGTGTTTTTCCAAAACCTAAAATGCTCTTTTCCCTCATGTCTGCTGGCTCATTGCTCGCCTATGCTTGGTCTTTGCTCAAATGCCCCTTTTCAGTGAAGCTACCCAAAACATCACATTTAAAATCTCAGGCCTCTCTCCATCCTTACCTTCTCTCTCCCACTACTGTTTTTCTTTATGGTGCTTTGAATCACCTGATATATTTTCTATGTCTCTCAACTTACTTTATGTCTCTCTGAACACTTCTTCTGTCCTTTTCCCCCAAACTTGACCAGAATATAAATTCTTTGAGAATAAATATTTTAATCTGTTATTCACTGCTAAATCTCCAGTGCCAGATTAAGTGACTGCTATACAGTAAGTGCTCAACTAATGAGTTGAATAAATGAATATATATCAAAAGAAGTGTAAAACAATCAGGCATGCTTCCTCCAGACATCAGAGCTCTTTTATCTTTCCTTTTTCTATCTCATAAGCAATTCCCTATTTTATGAAACACTTTCTACTAATCATTAACATATCATTACGAATTGTAGTCTCTCCGTTTCTATGACATTTTCCTCTTAGATGTAAAGTTTACCTATAAATTTCAAGGGTGTGTGTCACCTTAAAGAGGTATCAGGTGCTAGTGTCTCTTATCTGTGTTCCTGAATTTGCAGTCTGATCCTGTCCCTCTTTGAATTATCTCTTCTGCTTGTGCCTGGGCACTTGCTAACACTGGTACTTTATATAGTATAACTCAGAGAAAAATGGGCTGAGTGCATCATATTTAAACCCAGACATGCAGGCAGAGTTTGGTAAGGCTGGCCAGGCTTACAGCTAGCTATTGCTTGGCTGATTTAGTCTTCTCTTTCAGCCGCATAAAAATGCCACCTGCTATTCACTTGATTGAAGATAGAATGATGTGAATGTCTAGTAAAGAAGACAGAAAAATAACACAGCATTTATGATTCATGTGCTCATATTAACTCTCATTCTCTTTTCCTTTTCCTCTTCCCATTTCTCTCAGTCATATCTTTTTCACAACAGACTACGTTTATCCCAACATTCATCCCATTACGTTATTGTATTTCTGCTTTCATTCTGGATGATTTGTTCACAAAATATATCCCTCTATTCAATTGACTCTTCTTTGAAAGGAGTATTGATAATCAAAGTCACATCAGAGATTTTCAGTGATGTGCAACATATTCCCCCAACACTTTAAAGAAAAGATTTATGATGTCATTGTAGAATATCATTCAAACACCTTGGCTCATTAAGTTGCAATTGATGCTTAACTAATGTGCTTTCTCTTCAAGTGCCTAACTTTTCCTAGCACTGGATAGCTATATGCCAAGAAGATGGAGATAAGCTGGGTGAGAGTTCAACTTAAAAATGCTATATAGAAGAGAGGCTAGCTAGAGTTCAAAGGGAATTTTATGTTTATTTGTAGTCATATCTGAGACACTATATATCCTTTCATCTGATTAAAATTTTCAGATTCTTATCTACCTAAACTAAATCTAATATTTTCAGTTCTTTCTTAAATAAATAAAGAAGCATAAAATAAAAAAGCATTTGGATGTCTAAAAATGTTAATAAGTTACTTAGCAATAGAAAAAGGTTAACACATAATTTTCACATTTTCAGGTAAATGACTCTACACTTCTGGTTCATGTTTAGAATGCCTATGCTCTTGGTTTTCCCAGATGGCATTATTGAAGGGTCCAGGAATTTCAAATTTCTCTGAATTTCTTTCAGGATTGCTTGCTTTCCACATTGATGCCTAGACAGTACTGTAAACTTGGCACCTTAAAAACTCAACTGTTTCTCTGTCCCAGCCGTGTGGCACAGGTATGAGTCTTCAGGAGTTTGAGTCCCAATTCTGACTCTCACCAGTTCTTTTAATCTGTGTTAAGTTTCTGGAGAAAGAGTGGAGGAGGATGGCCAAATAGACACCTCTAGGAATCATCTCTCTGGATAAACACTAAATTCAGTAAGTATTCACACAATTCCCAGCATATCCAGTAGGAAGGGAATCTGCATGCCTAGGGGAGGGAGAGTGAAGTGACTGTGGCATTTGGCATTGGAACTCAGGGCCACTGTGGCACAGGGGAACACAGTATAGGGTTGAATTCTGATGGTGTTTCCACCAGCCTAGCCTAGGGGAAATCTTCCAATATGAAATCTTAGTTTTGGCTATCCCCACCATCAGCTGGCAAAATGCAGCTGGGAGCCTAGAGTATATTTTTAAGGCAGTCAAGCTACAAAGACTGTATTCCCTGGGAAATTCCTACAATATGTTGGTGCAGAGCCAGAAGAAAGTTTAAATCTTCAAATAACCTTAAGATGTCTATCATAGAAGTAGAAAAATAAGAGCACAACCAATTCAAAACTAGTGGAAGAAAATAAATAATAAAGATCAGAATGGAAGTAAATGAAACTGAAATAAAAATAATATGAAAGATTAACATAATTAGAAGATGACTGTTTGGGAAAGATTAGAAAATGGCACTTTTTTAGCCAAACTAAGAAAAAAAGAAGGAAGACTCAAATAGATAAAATCAGAGATAAAAAAGCGGACGTTACAATTGATACTGCAGAAATCTAAAGGATGATAAGAAACTGCTATGAGAAAATATATGCCAATAAATTGGAAAACCTAGAGAAAATAGACAAATTCCTAGACCCATACAACCTACTAAGACTGATCCAGGAAGAAATCTAAAATTTGAATAAACCATTACAAGAAACAAGATAAGCAGTAATAAAAAGTCTTCCATTAAAGGAAAGCCCTACTGATGACTTCACTGCTAAATTCTGCCAAGGATTAAAAGAAGAATTAATAAGAATCCTGCTTAAAACTATTCTAAAATATCAAGGAGGAGGGATTATTCTCAAACTCACTCTATAAGGCCTGTATCACTGCTACCCAAACCAAACAGACACAACAATAAAACTATAGGCTAATGTATCTAATGCAAACCCCTCAACAAAATACTACCAAACCAAATTTAACAGCCATTAATAAGATCATTCATCATGACTAAGTAGGATACATCCCAGGGGGATGCATGAATGACTCAACATACACAAATCAATCAACATGATACATCATACCCACAGAAAGAATGACAAAAACCATATGGTCATTTCAACTGATGCTGAGGAAGTATTTAATAAAATTCAAAATCTCTTCATGATAAAAAATAAAATTTCAGAATAATAGATATAGAAAGAACATAACTCAATGTGATGAAAGCCATATATAACAGACTCACAGCAAGCATCATACTGAATGGGGAAAAACTGAGAGATTTTTCTTTAAGATTTGAAACAAAATACGGATGCCACTTTCACCGGCATTATCAAGATAGTAGTGGAAGTTCTAGCTAACACAATTAGACAAAAGAAAGAAATAATGGTCATCCAAATTGAAGTGAAAGAAATCAAATCATTCTTGTTTGCAGATGATATGATCTCGTATCTAGAGAAACGTGAAGATATCTCCCCACACAAATGGATCAGAACTGATAAACAATTTCAGTAAAGTTGCAGGGTATAAAATCAACATAAAAAGTTAGTATCATTTGTATATGCCAACAATAAACAATCTGAAAAAGAAAGTAATCCCATATGTAATAGCTATACATAAAATAAAATACCCAGAAATAAACTTAACCAAAGAAGTGAAAGATCTCTATATTGAAAAGTATAAAACATTAATGAAAGAAATCAAAGAGGACACAAAATAATGAAAATTCTATGCTCATTGACTGGAAGAATTAATATTGTTAAAATAGCTATACTACCCAAAACAATATACAGATTCAATGCAATCCCATCAAAATACCAAAGATATTCTTTAGAGATAGAAAAAATAGTCATCAATATTCAGACTAGCCAAATTCATTTTGGGTAAAAACAAAAACTGGAGGAATCATATTATCTGACTTCAACTTATACTACAGAGTTGTGGTAACCAAAACAGCATGGCTCTGCAATAAAAACAGACATATAGACTAATGGAACACAATGGGGAACTCAAACATAAATCCACACATCTTTAGTGAATTTATTCTCAACAAAGGTGCCAAGAACATCCAGTGGAGAGAGGACTATCTCATTAACAGAGAGATATCCATATGCAGAACAACAAAACTAGACCTTTATCTCTTGCCATATACAAAAACCAAATCAAAACTGATTAAAAATTTAAATATTATATCAGAAATAATGAAACTTTTAAAAGAAAACTTTAGAGAAAGACTTCAATACATTGGTTTGGGAAAATATTTCTTAAATAATTCCCCTCAAGTACAGAAAACCAAAGAAAAAAATTATACAAATGACATTGTATCAAGCTAAAAAGTCAAATAATCTGATTTTTAAAATTGGCAAAGGATTTAAATAGACATTTATCAAAAGAAGACATAAAATTAGCCAAAGGGTATATGAAAATACACTCAACATCATTAGTCATCACAGAAATATAAATCGAAACTACAATGAGGTATTACCTTACTCTAGTTAAAATGGCTTTTATTGAAAAGACAGGCAATTACTAAGGCTGAAAGATGTGGGAAAGGGGGAGCCTCTTACATTGTTGGTGGGAATGTAAATTAGTGCAACTATCATAGAGAACAATAAGGAGGTTTTTCAAAAACTAAACATAAAATGACCATGTGACCCAGCAATTCCACTGCTATGTACATGTCCAAACAATGAAAATGAGTGTACTGGAAAGACATCTTCCTTCCCAGGTTCACTACAGCACAATCACAATAGACGATATTGAATCTTATCAACCAAGCTAAAAATTGCAAGGTTATATTTAATATCTGTCCCTTAAAAATAATTTATTTACAAGGTATTATTTCTACCACAGTAAGATATCTTTTATATGTTCCTCCTGTTTCAATCTGTCTATTCTCATAGTTGTTCTAGGTAATTATATAAAATAATTATGTTTTTCTGGATTACTGAAATAGATTCAGCTGTTCTACATTTTCCTAAACTGTCATGCTGTCTTTTGACTTATCCTGCTAAAAAGTAATAGAAAATCAAACTTTTCTCAGTCCCCCAAATCTTCAATATTTCCTATCATCTACATAAATCTCCCTAATATTTTAGAATGGTAGTCCTGGTTCTCCACAATCTAGTTGTAAGCTACCCTTCCAAGCTTTATGTTCTGCTATGAACTCTGTCCTCTTCATACTTAAGTTTCAAAAAATATTTTCTTACCTCCGTGTCCTTCCTCACACAGTTCCCTAAACTTTCCTACTTGCTTATCCACCCAAATTCTATTCATTCTTTAAATCATTTCTCAAATTTTCTTCGGGAAATATATTCTAATCCAACTAATTAATGAACATTTTCTTCTCTTTTCCCATGATTTGCCATTATTAAAGTGCTTGCCCCTTTATGCCTTATATACATTATTAACTTATATTAATACATGACTCCATATTAGTTATAAGCTCTTTGAGAGCAGAAACTGTATTTTTTCCAAGTTTTTACCTTTAATATTTTTCACAGTGCCCATTATGGAGATAATAAAAAAATGTTTGTTAAAAAAAGCAACTGAATTATATTCCAGAGAGAAATATTAGGTGTATTCCTTTGTCAAGAATTCTGCTAGACAATAGAAACAAACCCAGGAATAAGAAAGTTATTGCCCTTAAAGACTCATAGTAAAAAGTTGGTTCTTTGAAAAGTTGGTTCTAGCAGCTCTCTTGCTAGATTACTACAAAACAGAAGAGAAAGGGCCCTAATAAGCTCAATCAGAAATGAGAAAGGAGAAATAACAACTGATACCACAGAAATACAAAACATCATCTCTGAATACTATAACAATATCTATGCACATAAACTGGAAAATGTTAAAAAGATAGACAAATTCTCAGAAACGCACAAACTCCCTAAGCTCACTCAGGAAGAAAAAGAACTCCCAAATAGACCTGCATCAAGTAACAAAATTGAAGCAGCAATAAAAAATATTCCAGGGGAAAAATATCCTGGACAAGATGGTTTCATAGCTGAATTTTATCAACCCTACAAAGAAGAATTGGTACCTATACCTCAGAAATTATTTCATAATATTGAGAAGGAAGGAATCCTTCCCAACTCATTCTACAAAGCCAATATCATCTTGATACCAAAGCCAGAAAAGGACACAGCAAAAATAAAAATACAGACCAATGTCCCTTATGAATAAATATAGATGCAAAAATTGTCAGTAAAATCCTGGCAAACTGAAATCAATAGACATCTAAAAAACAATTTACCATGAGAAAGTGGGCTTCATCTCACGGGTGCAAGCATGTTTCATCACATGAAAATCTATAAATATGATTCATCACATAAACAGAAGCAAAACAGAGACCATATGATCATCTCAGTAGAAACAGAGAAAACATTTGACAAAATTCAGCACCCTTTTATGACAACAACTCTTAACAAAATAGGCATAGATGGAAAATACCTCAAAATTATCAAAGCCATATATGACAAACAGACAGCCCACAGAATGGGGGAATTTTAAAGCATTACCACTTAGATCAGGAACTAAACAAGCCTGCCACCACTTCTATTTGACATAGAGCTGGAAGTCACAGCCACATCAATCAGACAAAAGAAGGAAATCAAGGGTATCCAAATGGGGACAGAAGAGGATAAACCTCCACACTTTGTTGACATTATAATCTATATATATATGCAAAACCCCAGAGATTCTGCCAAGAGACTTCTGGAATTGGTAAATTACTTCAGCAAGGTCTCAGTTTACATAATTAATAGAAACAAATCAGTAGCACTCTTAAACACCACCAATAGTCAAGCTGGGAATCAAATTAAAGATTCAACACCTTTCACAACAGCAACAAAGAAAAAAAATGCCCAGGAATATATTTAAGCAAGGAGGTAAAAGACATCTAAAGGGAGAGCTACAATCACTGAGTGAGGAAGTTGCAGATGATGTAAACAAATGAAAAATATATATAATGCTTATGGATTGGCAAAATCAACATTGTTACAAATATCTATATTACCTAAAGTAATCTAAGATTAATTACAATCCCCATTAAAATATTAACATCAGTTTTCCCAGATCTAGTTCTATGCTTTGTATGGAGCCAGAAAATTCCCGAATAGCCAAAGAAAACTTAAGCAAAAAGGACAAATCGAGAGGCAAACTTAGACTTCAAGCTTATACTACAAAGCTATAGGAACAAAACAATGGTACTAGCACAAGATCAGAGACACAGACCAGTAGATCAAAACCAATAACCAGATAGTAAACCATCTTCACATCAATATCTGAGCTTTGACAAAGCAGACAATAACATACACTGGGGAAAAGAATCCCTATTCAATAAATGGTACTGGGAAAATTGTATAGCCACATGTAAAAGATTGAAACAGGATCCACACCTTCCATCAGTCACAAAAATTAATTTACAATGGATAAGGCACTTAAACCTAAGGCATGAAACTGTAAGAATACTAAAAGAAAATTTTTATAGACCTATGGGACAAATAATTTATGAAGAAGATCCTAAGGGCAACGATAAAAATTAACAAATTGGACTTAATTACAGCCAAGGAAACACTCAATAGAGCAAATAGACAGCCTACAGAATGGGAGAAAATATTTGCATTCTGTTCATGTGATGGAGGGCAGATAACCAAAATCCATAAAGAACTCTAGCAAATCAGCAAAAATAAAGTCAAATAACCCCGTAAAAGAGAGGGCATAAAACATGGACAGAAGCTTTTCACAAAAAGATAGACTAATGGCCAATAAACATAGGAAAAATGCTCCACATGTCTAGTCATCATGGAAATGCAAATAAAAACCACAATGAGATATTACTGACCTCCTGTGAGAATGACTTTTATCAAAAAGTCCCCAAACAGCAGATGCTGGTACAGATGCAGAGAGAAAGGAACATTTATACACTATTGGTGAGACTTCGAACTAGTACAATTTCTATGGAAAGTAGTAAGGAGATAACTCAAAGAATAAAAAGTAGACCTACCATTTGATCCAGCAGTCTCACTCTTGCATATTTACCCAAAGAATAAAAAGCTATTTTATAAGTAAAAACATATACAGTCAGCTATATATAGTAACACAATTCACAACTGCAAAGACATGTAATTAGTCCAAGTGCCCATCAATATGTGAGTGTATTAATAAAATGTGGCATATGTATACCATGAAACACCACTCAGCCATTAAAAAATGGTGAACTACTACCTTTTATAACAACCTAGATGGGGATCTGGAGACCATTCTTCGAAGTGAAGTGTCGCAAGAATGGAAAAACAACTACCACCTGTACTCGCTATTATATTAGAACTGATTAATCAACACCCATGCGTACATGACAGTGAAATGCAACTCAATGCAAGCAGGTGGTTGGGGTGTTACATTCACACATACTGGGTACAACAAACACTGTCCAGGTAATGGCGCACTCTGACTTTGACTCACACTGTACCAAAGCAATTCATGTAACCAAAATGTTTGTGGCCCCATAATATTCTGAAATTTAAAGAAAGGAAACAAAAAAGGATGTATGCTGGATTTACAAGACACTGAAAAAAAGGAGGTGAAATGTCAATCATTTTGTATTGATTACCTGTTGAAATGATATTTTGGAGATATTGGGTTTACTTAAACATATTATTAAAAGTTAGAATTTTCATATATTTCTTTTTATTTTGTAATGTGACTATTAGAACTTTAAAAACTACATATGTGACTCATGCTTTATTTCCATTGTACAGTGCTGTTTTAGGAGACATGCTTTTCCATGAGAAATTGGGGTACATATTATTAAAGTTTCTGCCTGTCTATTTGTTTCTCTTTTTTTTTAAGGATTAATCATTTAATTTTTTTTTTTATTTTTTACATATACGTGTGTTTATTAGGTTTCCACTTTTTGCCTTCATGGAATTAAAAAGGCTTAAAATTTAATAACAATAACAATGTTTAAGATAAGGACTAGAAACAAAAACCTCGTAAAGAATGAACGAAGATAAATACATTCAGAAAAGAAATCAGATGATTGCTGCATTGAAATATGAAGCAACAACAATAATAATAATGCAAAGAAAGTAACATCCACATTGTCAGA